>MU279105.1:0-119745 GCA_022385715.1 Xylaria cubensis | reverse complement strand
GTTTATATATAAAATTAATAACTAAAAATTTTTATTACTTTTTATTGCTATTTTTTTATTATAAATAATTTTATTAAAATATATTTTTATATTTTAAAACTATATATATTAAAATTATTAAAAACTAAGCTATAAAATAAATATTAAATTAATTAAAACAAATAATAATAAAAAAAAATTACTAAAATAAAAACTATAAAGCATTTAAAAATTATATTTTAATAAAAAAAACAATAAATTATATTAATTAATTTAAACTAAATTTTATAAATGTTTATATATTTAAATATAATAAGCTTAACTTTTAAAAAATACTTTTATTAATATAATATTAAATAATTTAAAAAAGTATTAAATTATTTTAAACTAATAAATTAATTAAAGTTTTTTTAACTATATATTTATTTATGCTTTATATTATTTATTAAAGCTTTATATTAAATATATTATTTATATTATTATAAAATTAAATAATATTAAAATATAATAATATAAAAAACATTAAAAAAGTTTTAATTAGTTTTAAAATTAAAAGTATTAATATTTATAACTATATTTATATATTTTATTATTAATTTAAATATTAAATAAAAAATAAATAATAAAAAATAATATATAATTAATATAATTATTTTAAAAAAAAGCAATTAAAACAAAAAGCACGTAATATTTTAAAACTATAACTTTTATAACTAACTAATAAAAAATATAAAAATAAAAAAAACGCTTTAAAAATTTTAAAAGCAAGTTTATAAATATTTTAAAAAAAAGTTAAGGAGTTTAATTATTTAATATAATAATAATTAAAAATAAAATAATTAAAAAAAATATATTTATTATTTAATAAAACAAATTTATATTTAGTATAATATAAAAAATAAACTTTATTTTAAAAATTAAAATTTATAACTTTAAAAATATTTTTAACTTTTATTTTAGTTTAAAGTATTAATTATTATAAAAAAGTTTATAAAAAAAACATTATATATAAAAAAAGCATTATATAAAATATATAAAATAAATATTAAAAACTAAAAAAAAAATTATAAGCTATTACTTATAAACGTTATTTATAATATATTATAGCTATTATAAAATTATAAGCTTTTTTTATTTAATTATAAAGTAGTTATTTTTTTTATTAATGTTTTATTTTAAAAAACTTTGTTAATATTATAAAACTGTTTTATAAACTTTTTCGTTTTTTTTATTTTTTAAATTATATTTAAAAAAAATATACTTTAAAAAGAGTTAAATATTTTTAAAAACTTTAACTTATTACTACATATATAGATTAAAAAAAAGTATTAAAACTAAGTAGCTAAAATATATATAATTTATAATATAGTAAAAGTATATAAATAAGCTATGCCCTGCAGTATATAATATTAAAACTTAAACTTTTAAATAATCTAACGGGATTACTAAGTACTACCTTTAACAGAAACTATTAAAGCTCGTCTACATATTGAAACAGCCACGGGTAACATATATACCCCTGAGCCGCAACCGAACAGGTAATCTGCGTATTACACATTCGAGACTGGAAAAAGCTAGCAAGTTCGAAGAGGTATAGTATGATCGAATGTTATGCGAACTGGTGGGGAACGTGTTGATTCTTTTGTCTGGCTTGGGTTCGAGATCTTTTGAAATCATTTCTATGAGTGAACCTTGGCTTCATCTGTACTAGAGAATTCTAAAGAATAGAAACCTACAAGTCTATTGAATGCTTTTATATATTTGATTTGCTTACCAGGCAGTTAATACTTGATTATCCGGCTCAAACCCTCCAACTTGTAACCCAAACATACACCAAAAAAATATTCGAGTCGAAAACCATATTTGATAAGATGTAATCATACCCATTTCAGGCGCAGGCGCAACGAGTAAGCTATCGTCAGCAGCTGTAGGTGGTCGATATTTGTCGTAGCGAGCAACGATATTGGTTCAATAAAGGCACACATTTGGAAGGGGTCGAGAATTGTGTGAATTACCCTTACTCGCGTAAAAGAGCAAGCAGACATCTCATATCCTAGGTATAAGGCAAGCTCCCTGTGTGAGTGCTAGGGCCATAGACATTCAAGGGTTTTCCGGTTGACGGATATCGAGTCTAACCTAAGCCTACAGATCTATTTTTCAATATCATATGAGAATTGAGTTCGACTTCGACTCCTAGTGATTTTCAATTTATTACTCTCTTTTAAGTCCTTTGACTACCCTTCTCAACTACTTAGCCCCCTTTCATCGCTTATTTCACCGCTTTCTCACGATGTAATAATAGTAACCTCCTGTACGATGAGTTATCAAAGGCTACTTTAGTAGACTTCAGTCGTGTCGCAATTCACCTCCACATTGTTACTGAAAGATCTTGGCAATGACCCGATTGTGAATCTCCCTCAGTCCATTTCTAATGCCGTTGGCTTCGGGTAGGCTTTAGACAACATTTAGAGCAGTAAATATCATCTACAAGTGTACTCAAGAAGATATATCCAAGATAGGCAGATACTCTGGAGCATGGTAAGTACATATTGAAGGTGAAAGTAACGTTAAGACGACAAAGCAATCACTACTGCGGCGAAAACAGACTATACATATGGCCTAACACATGTATGATCAGGCAGGAAGACAGAGAGACCATGGAACCTGGGCGTCGCGCCATGATAGATAAATCTCCTGAAAGAACTTCATGGTGAACTAGAGGACGTCTTAGCCTAACCTATAACACCTACGAAGGCAATAGCTATCCACCCTTACGTTTGGACGAAACGATGTTCTCAGAATGAGACAAAGACTATCTGTCAAACTCCACTCACATCTTATGCACCTTACATATACCAAAACGCTGATAACATGATTTTCATATCCTCGGCACTCACCCAAATTCAGAAGGCTCTTCCTCAGCAAAAACTCATTCGTGTTTCATCATCACCTATCTTGACGTTTTCTGGTCTTTCCTCTAAGCGGCGGGTCATTCACGATGATAATAGGAGTTCTGTGGACTCCGAACACGCCTCCTGCCCCAGCACCACCCCCGCGACCCCCAAACATGGCGGCTCCTCCTCCTCCTCTTCCCCGCCCATGAGCGGCGCCGCGACCTCTGGTGGATTGTGGTGGTGGTGGTACATGGTGGTAGTGCGGCTGTGGCGGCGTCGGTTGTCCCGGTTGGGCGATGTAGTTGGGTGTCTGGAAAGGCCACATGTGCTGTACCACGACCATTCCCGGCTCGATCGTATCCTCCCAAAGCTCAGGCAGCACGACGAACGATGACTTCGGCTGCTGCTGCTGCTGCTGCTGGGAGGAGTTAGCGCCGTTTGATGTATCAGGCGTCGATGATGAGCCGGCGGCAGCAGCAGCAGAAGGGCTCGGTGTTTCCGCTTCTGAAGTTGAGGCCTGTGAGGGGCCTAGGGATAGAGGCGTTCCGGGCGACAGAATCTCGCTCGCAGAGTCCATGGGAAAAGGAAGGTTGATTGACAGGTCGTAACGGCCAGCCATCACATGCGGCCCAACGATATCAACGTGGATGAAACAGCTCTGGACCAGTCCTTTCATACCCTGCCACATAGTAAGCATAACCATGAAAGAAAAGTGAGAATTGAGGCATTTGTCCAAATTGGTACAAACTAGACTGGCAAATGAGCATTGCAGGAGACCAACAAACACTTACCGCCCATGTCTTGGCCTTCTCCCAAGGAAAGAGAAAGTTGCGTCCCACGGCGTCTCGAAAGCGAATCGGTAATTTCTGTGGCGGCCTTCCCGCTGACTTCTCCCAGCCAGGATCACCGAGACGCAGTGGCTGAAAGGGCTTCTCCTCCCCAGACGCGTCTGAGATGGGCCCTGTCTCGGCTTCCGGGTCTATTTTCTGCTTCTGTTTCTGCTTCCATGATAGAGCTTGGTCGTCTGACGCTGAAGCAGTAGCCGCGGAATTATGATCCTGTGGCTCTTCGAAAACGCTTGAGGGATAACTGGCATCCTCAGTTCCTGATTGGGTAGTGCGGCTCGAAGAGTCGTCCGCATTGGTGGCTGTTGTTACGAGATTGCTTAAGCGCTCGTCTACCATGAGTGGTTCTGTAGGATTAGGGGCTTGCTGCATGTCGGCCGCAGCTTCCTGATACGATTCGGTGTTTGGTCCTCGTTCAGAAGCGAATAGCAAATAAGCGGTTTCCGGGGCCTTCCCCTTGTCTTGATGAGATAGTACATCGTTATCATCATCAGGAGCAGCAACAACGTCATCATCGTCGTAATTGTCATAAGTGCCCCCTTTCCGAAGCACGGAAGGGCCCTGGCTAATATTAGACAGGGCCATTGCTTTATCATCCCCATCCGAAGCCAGCTGCGTAGGGGATGTGGGGCCGAGGCGTGAACCTCTGTGATCAGACAGATCTGGAGGATTGGGTGGATCTGGCAGATTAGCGAGGAGATCTGGTAAAGTTTGATCGGGAGAGCCAAGCATATCGACATCGGGCACACAAAAAGGCGCACTATGGCCACTAGAAGAAGGACATTCCGAAGCTTCGACGACCGGCAGACTCCGGTTTACGGCCATCCGGTTTCAACGTGGCCCACCTTCAGCCGGAACTAGCACCGCTCCTTTGGACTTTTGTATGTCCTTTTGCTGGCGCGCTGCTGATGGGGGCTGTTTTTGCGGGGTTCAAGGACGTGGGGGGGTGGCTTTTCCCCCTATCGCTCTGCTTATTTCCGTCACTCGACTGGCAGTGCATGTAGGTATTGTATTGGAAGGGCATACGATATCAGCATTAACAGTGAAAAGTGTAATGGTGGTGAAAGAGTGATGGGAAGAGACAAGGGTTGCAAAAGGCGGCTAAGGAATTGAGTGGATTCTGCGGCTGAGAAGATGGAACACAAAGAGGAGTCGTCGCTATAGTGACATGTCTGTCTATGTCTCTCTTACTCCAAAAAAAAAAATCAAGAACCGCGACGTTGAATTGTAGGTAGGTATTCCCCATTCCCCCAGACTCACGTAATACTTTGGACTGAGTGGACTCCAGCCATTCGATAGTCGGTTTCAACTTGAGATGCCTACTGTACGTAGGTACATAACCTATTACCTATTCTGTGTTCGTTGGTACCTCCTACTGCAACATGCGCGCACGCGACGCCCGTGCTATGTTCATGTCGCGGTGACGCGATCGATATGCGATATGCGATATGCGATAGGCAGGGCATACGACATAACATCGGCACTTGGACTTATTATGATTAGATAGTATGTGCAGCAATGACGAATGGTTCGATTAGGCCGTGGCAAAGTTTGCTGTGTCTCGCAGCACGATTGACAGCTCGCAGGTTGAAAGTCAAGTTGCAGAAAAACGATTGGGTGTAACAATGCGTTGTCCTGGGCCAAGTATACTTAGTACATTTTCGGTCCAACCCGTGCTGCCATCTGGGGCATCTCCACTGTCGACGGGACCTAACCTTAGGGGTGTTTTAGAGTGTATGTACCTTTTTGGTGTAGAAGTATTCAGGGGCCAGGGGCAATAGGGCCCACCACTATCGAGCGGCTTTGGCGCCTACAGCTGCACAATTACATAGATAAGTAGAAATAAAGGGCAAGAAAAGGCAGGGGACGAAGGGTGCATGTAAGTTAGGTAAGTTCGGTAGGTACTGTACCTGCACGCGTAGATCTAATTTGGGTGGACGAAATCCGTAAACCCTTCCGGATTTGGGGTGTTTCTGCGAAAGACTGAACTCAAAGGGATCTATTCCGGGAACTAAACCATGCCGATCCGATGTCCTGTCGAGATGTACGCTTCGTCATCCTTACCACTGTCATCGCCGTCCAGTATGGAGAACGTCGTATCGAAAGGGAAACAGCCCGCAGTCAACCTGCTGACAGCATCCTTGGCGTTGAATGATAGTTGGTGGGTTCGTTGTCATCGATGCACATCAGCGTCGCATACAGTAGTAGCACAGCGGTAGCGGTAGCGGCAAAGCGGCAGCGGCAGCAGCAGTAGTAGTAGCGGTAACGAAATCAAAAATAGCGTTGGAGCCTGGAAGGGACGAACAAATGGGGTCTTTCGGGTTCCGTCGATCTTTCTTACTGCCCCCATTCGCAGCACGTCGTTGGACGGCGGGGTGAGCGAGTGTGTGTGTGTGCGCGACATGTGAGAGTTGGACAAAACGTCGTACCTCTACCATCCGGCTGCTTCCGCGGTCAACACACACACACACACACACACACTTACAAGTATGTCTTAGAAAAAGCATGCGAGGTACGCAGCGAGAACTGAAGCGAACGCCAAGCTCAGAGGGGAAGCAAACGAAGAGAATCCTGACTACTCGCAATTACTTAGATACGCTGTGGTATCGTACGTAGATAGATAGTGTAATTACATCGGGTTGTCTTACTGCGATGGGAATAGTGCGAGTGGAATCGAACCGGTCCCTGGTGACGATATTTGCGGATGTCGCGCATGCAAGATACTATTCCCAGTTCCCCGGAAAAGTTGGGACATGGCTCTCATCTCTGGGCAGGACCTCGTGGCTTACAGGGTGCTAAGTTAGAAACACCAGTAACCCGGTTAGTGGGGCATGCAACCAGGCGGCGTTTCTCGCAACTATTACTATTCGTAATATCCATTTTCTTTCTGGACCGTCCATTTGCAAAAAACCGGGGAAAAAAGAAAAAAGTGCAAAGCGGGATTATCACGGGAAAAAAAATGCAACGTTTGTAGGTAGGTAGATCGTTCGTTTCATTGCTTTGCATTGTACACGCCTTCATTGTTCTGTCTAGCTATCCATCATAATAATCTCGTAATTATCATAATCGTAAAATCTATAGGACACACATGCCTCCAATAGCTGTGTAGTCCCATTTACATAATCCAACAGAAAAATATTTGCCACAATGATACAACGTACGTATTAACAGAAGTTCAGCCAATATCGCCATCCATAAAGAAAGTACAGAATGACATGTATATCCTTCATTTTGTTTACCATCCCATCAGTAGAAATAGTAGTAATAAAACGAAAGTATTGTAACATGACTTGGGAACAACGGGGTATAGGTTTGATGGGAAATGACTGCTTTCGAACTAATCTTCACTCGTCTACTTCCTCGCCCTCGGCGTCGGCATCTTCGTCATCCTCGTCCTCCGCAACCGGGGCTGAAACCGGATAACCGGTGGCTTTGAGTGGGTTTTGCAATGCCCATCGGCCCTTCTCCTCCCTTCTCAAGATGCCAATGGCAGGGCTGGTGGCCCAGTCCACCAGTGTACCGTCGGTGTCGCCACCGAACCGCAGTGGTGGTTCGGCTCCAGCAGCGGCCTTCTCTAAGTGCTTTGCGACGTGCTCCATGCGCTCATCCCAGGCATTGGTCCCGTCGAATCGCACGTTGCAATTGGGTGCAGGGCACAGCATGTGCGTAGGCAACTGGCACCTGACCCGGATAGCTTCATCCTGGTGCACACGTTGCCTCTCCTCCCACTCGGGTACATGTGTTTTCGATTTGACTTTGTTCTTGAGATGCGCGGGGACGTGCATACGCCGAAGATGTTGGGTGTACAAGTCTTTGCGATTGAAGATGGTGCCATTGGGAAGTGCGGATGGATATGTTACGGGGTAGCGGGGACAATCGGTGCGTTTGCGAGCGGAGCCCGACGATTTCTTTGGTGTATTGGGCTTGTTTGAGACCTGTGCGCATCCGTCTTGCTGGCAGACCCAGTACTGAAGCACAATATGCTGAGAAGCGCAGTGCCGTTTCCATTCGTTTTTGCTTGCAAACGTAGAACGACAACCTGCAAACTCGAAGATACAAGTGAAAGGTCGCGTATGTTGCTTCTTGATATGATTTTCAAGGCCAGTTCGATCTTTGAAGGACACTTTAAGGCATTCGGAGCAAGTGTATTGTCCCTTAGTCCCTTGAATAGATGGTTTAGTGCCGGAGCGAACTGCCAGCGACCCTTCTATTGTAGTCTTGGATCGTTTCAAGTCAGAGGATGACTGCAAGGTGCTACGTCGCTTGTGACTCCTGCCAATGCGAGTAGATTTAGTCAGTCCATTCCTCGGTTTCTGATATGGGCTGTACTCGTCGTCGTCTTCATCGTCTTCGTTTGGCTCGGTTTTCAGCAACGGACTCTTAGGATCGTCTATAAACTCGGAGTCGTCTGCTTCCAGAGGGTAGTCGCGTTCCACTATGTCTGGGACATGTATCTCTTCTTTCACCTTTGGGGTGTCTGCGCTCAAGCCCGTAGAATATTGGGGCATTTCTTCTTCGTGCCATACTGCGTGGCTGACGGTACTCTCGTTGCTTGACATACTGCAAGTCCTCGTGGGAAATTCAAATCTCTGTATATTTTCGTCGTAGTAGCCAGCTGGAAAATCGTGTATTGGGTTCACATCGCCGAGATTAACACAACCGTCGGCCAAACCAGTGAACTCGTATACTTGAGGGTGGGTAGCCCAACTCTCGTACTGAGACAGCATAGGCGCATCAGAAGGTGTAGGTGGTGAATGCACTTGACAATAATCGGTTTCCCTTGGTGGACTAAGACGACTACTGCAAGTTGAGGACGAGTTGGTGTAAGACGGTGAGCCCGGGCGCTGGAAGTGAGCCAGAGGAAACGGTGCTACAATCGCGGGTGTAACAGAATTCATTGCTGTATAAAGGGGGAATGGCGATTTATTGTCTGTCAGATAGCGGTTGACAGGCCAAGAACTATCAGTACTTGCGGGCGAGACTGAACGTTTCATTTCTGGATCCATTGGTAACTCCGTGTAAAGTGAATACGACGATGAATCAACGTAAGGGGGATGTAGGTAAGTCATTTTGCAAAGCTGACTGCGACCGAAACTGATTCTCCACGATGAGAACTGCCAATTTATGGATGACAATAATGATTCCTAAGTCGAATGCTGGGGAGGAGCTCGTATTCACTGGCTAGTGACTAGTAGTTGAGATATAACCTGACCCTTTTGTCGTTGAGATATGGTCTATGGGGGCCAGTGCTCCGGGAAGATGGTCAGCAGGGACAGAAAGAAGGGCTGGGGGGCGGGATCTTGATCGTTTGTATATCTGTATATCTCAAGGGGAAGAACCGAACAGGGTTAAGGTTGCCATCACTGCAGCAAGAGGGCGGCGCAGCTTGTCCAACATAAATGGATACCGAGAACGCCATTGTCGTTTAAGCCTTCCACTTTATCTTCATTGAAATGCTAGTCTGGGTTCACAGCTACAATAGCCCATACTCGCTCACTGACCCACACGGAGCCTCACAAAGTCACACTTCTGAATGCCAAGACGTGGCTCTAAGCCAACTCGTTTCTTTTTCTGCAGCACACTTCGCCAACATGCTGCAGGTCTGCAACCCACCATTTTCAGATGCAAACCCCTGTTTGTACAGTACTTTCTCTGCAAATGGGGCGCGACCATGCTTACAAGGCAACCAGCCCACTCTTAAAGGGCGTCACATTTTAGGACTCGATGGATATTGCAAATTTGAGAAACCAGCTTAGTGCAGCATGAGTATCTGGGTCCGCGACCCATTAAAGATGGGAATTAATTCCGTCCCCCTTGGCTGCCCCCTGCTCCTCCAGGTCTTTTATACCCTTGAATGTGTTAGGGTACGAAAGGCACTTGAATAACAGAGTCAGGGGCTGTGGTTTGAGAGTGTAGGTTGACAGATGTGAAGATAACCACATTAAAGCATACACGATGCGACGGTGCCGAAGGTGGCGAGACAGCCACTGAGGCGGACAGAAAGGCGTACAACAATATACAGCTCGCCAAACTGCAGAGCTTCAGGCACCAGATAAGATTTCCGTGCGTGCGTGTGTGTTGTGTTCTCTGGGGTGCGGCATTGGCTCGACTACGGCCCGCCCGATCAGAGTGCTGCCTGTTAACTCGGTATATGGGCGAGTCAGAGAGATGGGAACTCAAAGTCGCACAAAGGGGAAATTTAAAGCGACCCAATGCGCGCCCATAAAACCATGGGAAAACTGGACAACAAGATTTGGCCCAATCGCAGTTGAGTGCCAATGTGGCCCGCTATTGGAGAGGGCGAACGACGGTATGCCAACGCCAACGAAAAGACCTAACTTGATTAACCCGAGCAAATCAAACATGGTCAGGTACCGGTATGTCGGCTCCCGACACACAAGACATCTGATTGCTGGTATGACTCTGTCAACTCGGGCGTTGCGGGATTGATGGCAGCAATCTACATGAGGAGTGACATTTTTAGGAGATGTCATTCTATCAATAAGCTGCACCAGGGCGCTAGAACGAACGGCGCATCGATGTCTCGCATCCCCGGAATCAGATAGGCTGGTGTCCCCAAATCGGTAAATGCAGCGAAGCCACGCAGGCCCCCGACCGAAGCCCATCCATCCATCGGCCGGCTTGCAGGTACGAGTCTGCTGGTTGTTGGTTGTTGGCTGCTGGCTGCTGCAGGAGTTTCGGTAGAGGAAGCACGAGTGAGCATTGTCTGTATTGCTAATAGGTGACTGCAATAGGGTAAGAAGTACTTGTATGTACTTGGACGAACGTTGGCTCACTGATATTATGTTGTTGGCTTGTTTGTGAAAGGGTTGGCTGCAGGGACTGACAGATACGTAATGACTTTAGCTAGAGGAAGATGAAGAGTACTGGGGTACAATGCAATGCCCAACTAACAACAGGTCTTGTACGACAGCAGCAGTGCAGGCCAGGCGGACAGGGCAACTAAAAAGGGACCCACCCCTTATCCCTACGTACCATTCGCAACCATCCGCACACTTGTCTCACCGAACATTAATATCGAGATACGTACGTTAGTACCTTCACAACATTCAGTTCCAAGGCAACACAGAGGCCGACAGAAAGGCATCTATCTGCGATATCCCGTGTTTCCCCTTCGCTAACAAGCAGTGCACACTGAATATGTCCGTTCTTCTTAGGGCTAGACGCAGTATCCTACGCCCCCGAAATTCCCCGCTTACACTACACCCCCCCAGGTATCTACGTGAAGCAAATCATGAGATCGGCAGTTGTCGATGTGCTGTATTAAGAAGCCACTTAAGTATACACATAAGGCGGAATCCACATCTTTAAGGTTGAGCCTGCGATGCCGATGCGGCAGGGTTTGTCGCCAAACTCTACGTATGGAAGTTCACAGCCCCCGATCGCTATAGGAGTTGCGCGTTTTCGTCTATCCACACTTACAAAGTGTGGCTAAGTGCATCACGATAGCATTAGTTCCCCTTCTATATTCCCCTCAAGTGTCCGGATGGTGTCTTGCTTCGTAGGCTGTGCCGCTTCCGAGCATGCCCGCCCTGGCAGAGAGAGTTCTGATCAGATCCAGGTCCGTGGGGGGACATTCCGCATCTCCATGTCAGCTTATCATCACCCTGTAACCCTGCAACTGTTACGAGCAAGTGTCTCTTGTGTCACCTCAACTTTCGCCTAGCCCAATCACGTCGCGGTCTCCCATGTTGTAAGCGCCGGAAGCATCATGACCTCAAATGTTTCGCTCACAAGATATTATCTATTCTGCGGACCCCAAGCAACGTGGTGATATGGTAATCTGGCTATTTGAAAAAGATTATACGGGGCGAAATCTCATTTCCCCGTATCTAGATAGCTGTGCGATGTTAACGACAAGACCGATGCCCCGTTGGTTCGCCGGGAAATTACCCTTGTGCCCGATTGACCGCCAAAGGCGGACTCCGAATGTGCCATTGCCACGTTAAGATTGCATACTATTCATTTGTTCGATCAACAGCATCTTCTCGCTTTGGATCTGAGGCTCTGCTCGGCCATTCACACTGATTTTCTACTCCCATTCTTGAACCAGCAATGCAACGAGACGCCCCAATGCAACTCTAAGGGGGCGGTCAAGAGTGATTACCCCAAAAGGCGGAGTGACGAGAGGGGTTCGATAGTCAAGAGACGTCCCAACGCAGCTAATGAGTATGGTACCGACCCTAGTGGGTGGTTGGTGTCACACACCATCCATACGCATTTGTTGGCGAACCAGCCACGATTGCCATCATGTGCAGCAAGGCGCCGCTTACGTACACGTAGCAGAGATATACCTAGTACATCGTACCTAATGCGATGTGCAAACTGGAATGAGCCTCAATTGTTGCTTCGTAAAAACATCGGATGACCAGTAGCTTGTTCTCGGGAGTACTAGGCATAGACTGATACGAGATTTTGCCAGGAAGCCCTATGAGAAGAGATCAAGACGTACAGCAAAGTGATAGCAGTAGCACAAACCAGATCAGCATTGCTTATACGATCGAAAATTCTCCTTTATCGTCTACTCATAGCCACCTATCATTAGAAGTCATTTCGCTTTTAAGACGACTGGGTCTCAATCACATGTAAAACCTGGTTCGAGGTATCATCTTGATAGTTAGATTTAGAAGGACTCAGATCGTTCAAAAATATCCAGTCTCCGTCGGCTTTAGAAAATTAATACTAGGGGATCTTAATATTACTCGATACGTTCAAGGGCAGGGATTCTGAAGACATTTGCACCCATGTGAGTTTCAAATGAATTACATCAGATAGATGATAGAAATCAGATAAGGGACGCGAATCAAACGTCTGGGAAACCTAGTAGAGGTAGACGTGAGTATCGCATCATGTTCACGATGTCTAATACCTACTAAGCATTGTGAAACTGATCAACGACTTCATACTGACTTTGTCGATAGGCATCTCCCAAGAAAGGCTTTGTATCCGCTAGAATTTTCAATCACTTCCCATTTCTAGAGTACTTCAAAGGATGCCTTATGATAAGTACTTCCTATTCTCTTCGTCAGTCTTTTCAGTCTAGATTAACGTGACATTAACTTTTGCTTGTGGTTGTGCCACTAGCCCCAGCCTGAGCTAACTGTCATCCTTAAATGTCTACATAGAGTTACCTCCTCGAACTGTTTCGATGTGTAACCCGATCGGCACATCGGTACGACTATTGCGCCTATTGTTGAGTGCTAACCGCCGATGCTACTGTACGGCCCGCTAGTTCTTACTAATAATGCCCATTTCCTTGTCTAGCCCCTGAATCATCACTGGAACATAAATCTGCATGTGTCTGAACAACAGTCAAAACAGTCTGTATTCTATTTACGATTTTTGCACTTTCGATTTCGGCTGTTATACAGTGCCATGGAGAGTACCTTGCTGGCCAATAGGAGCCAGTGTCACGGTCGTTCACGAAAGAGCAACGCACACCTGTTACCCTGAGGCATTATTACTTCCGCCCGCATATGTTTTTCTATTAAAAGTTCGGTGTTTTTTCCCGTTTCTGGTATAGATTTGCTTTCATTGTCACTATTATGGGATACTTACTACAATGTGTGCCGCTTTCTTGCATGCTTGTATACACACCACTGGCAACCACCAGTCATGATCTTTATTCTCGAGATACTGTTGGGCGGGACTGTTCTTTGTCTGAATTCTGTGATTTGTGATTTTCAATTCACAGAGCCGTCGAAGAACGCAAATTCCTAACAGTGCCCCTATGGCGTAGTGGTAGCGCGTGTCACTTGTACTATAAAGTATTTACAAGAATATGACAAGGTCTCTCGTTCGATCCGGGATGGGGGTAAGGTTTCCTTTTTGTTCTTGTTCTACCACATCATCTGCCAAGCGGCTAACTAACTATCTCTCTCTATATGTATCTCTAGATGGCAAGATCTCTTGGGTTATGTATGTATGTATGTATGTTGTTGATTCATCCAAGGGTCTAATGCGGGGGGTGTTCCACCTTACATGCTACTATTCTCCGGGGCCAACTGACATCTATCTGTACGGTCCTTTTATGTCAGCATAGCGTGACATGACGGTGAACGTGGGAAATGTCCCGTTATTGCTACATTCGTAGCCTCCCGTCAAGCACTTGTTCGACCGTACTACTAGATAAGTAGATACTACCTGAACATCCGGCATCCTTCCGGGAGCTAACGTTATTGGCGTCATGGATCCTTCAAGTGTTGCCAATCACCAAGTCGAGGATTGATCAGACTCTCCTGGGCGTAGGACTTCTTGAGCACTCAACTTATCTTTCCAGGACGGCAGCCCGCTAACTCAGCGGTATCCTACGATGGTTACCTTACCGACCAACGCCCTCTAATTTCGGCCATTCTGTAACGACATGACAGCGAATACTACTCCCCGGCGCGTGGTCCTAATCCTACGGAAGAGATGGGACATACTTTGCACCGTTCCATTACAAACTCTTAGTCCTAACTAGTGGGGGTCAGATACAGATACATACACCCCCATTCATCAATCGCAGACTTCAGCAGTTGTACCTATCTCACTCTGGATTAGCGAGAGTCGAGACCAGTGTTCTTATGATCCTACTCGTGTAACCATAAGGCCAGTAGTCACCCCCAGATCCCAGCGCCAGTTTCCAATTGACACATTGATTAGCCGTTCCGTATGGACAGGGGACCTGATGACCAACTTGCGGATTGGATTGGACATTTTTAGCTCCATGTTGGGACACAACCTGGAGATCCGACCTCGAGCGGTTTCTCTGCTGTCAAAGTGGAACACGATAGGACGTGATGATTGCATGAACCATTCGGCATATAATCAAACATCTTAAGAAAATTCCCGTATTGAGAAAGCCACACGCAGGAGATCTTATGCCAACTGCGTCCTCTACAGTTTCTATTGGCGCTTCTTGAACTGATACCTGCAAGGGGATCTAGATCGAAAATTATTACACACGCACTTCACGCCGCCAGGTAGATAGACAGGCCAGTGAAATTCTTTGTAGAGGTACTTACTTTTGATTTATAATTTCCATGTAGCATGAAAGACAGTGATATACACAGGGCTTCAAACAAGCTCTGGCTGGATCTGAACATGGGATACTAAGATCTTACCCTTACCAACGCACTAAGTCACAGTAATGAGGATCACAAGGAAGCCGGCCGACGATTTTACAAACCAAGCCCCAGTTATGATGTTGTGACGTTGTCACCTCTTATGACGAGAAACCATCAGATGCAACCCTTACTTACTACGTCAATCGATGTACCTATATACCTCGGTTCCGTAGAATAATCCTTTCGCAAGCTCCACGGTCCCGATGATAGCCAAAAACAAGGAAACCGCCCTCTTTCTGTAGCAGCCGTAACGCGCGTTTCTCGCTTACAACACGTGTATTCGAAAAATGTCTCATAATCCGCTCAAGCTTATTCAGATCGACTATCGGCTTTCCCCAGTTCCTCTCAAGTGGCTGGGCCTTAGTTACATATTCAGTTGCCCTACATTTCATGTGTTGCATTTACGTATCGCCTACCGCGTGCTACTCCCCACATTGAAGGTCTCTTTAGAATCGTAATCAGGGTCGGATGTCTCCGTAACCGATCAAACAATGTTTCAAAGAGATGATGCCGGTTTGCCAACGTAACATCTTAAGATGGGAAAACTGCAGCAACCATCTCGTCATTGGACCCTAATTTGGTATATCATCACCTGCTATGCGACGCCCCGGTCCATACCTCTGATCCGTATCTTCAATGATAATCGCTGCCGTCACGGCAATCGGCGTCTTAACCGTTATCATTATAGCTCAAGGGTCCAAAATAGCAGAAGAGGGCAAGAAGATGGACCAACGAGCGTCTTAGGGCTGCCAGGACTGTCAGCATGCAGATCTCGTCCCCAAGAAGCAGGTCGTAATGTGAATCTTGAATAACTATATCACTGTTGTGAATAGATAATTTCCATCAGCAAATTGTCTACGATCATGTCACAGAGTATAAGCCACATTTCATTCCTTCCTTTCTTACTCAATACAACTAGAACTGAGACCTTGCATCGCGAATCTCAGAGAACTTACATAGTGTCATAGAATGTCTCCCCAATCAATCTGCAAGCGTTGCATCAGCCCCAGCCCAGTGACCTAATTTAAGCGATAAATACCACATATCCTCTGGCTGCCTTTTTTTCTAAACTTACCTTGCATTGATGTTTCGCAGTGTGACATTCATACGTTCAATGAAACCATAAGAGTGATTGGCAAGGACATATCCCGCCCAATCAGAAGTGGAGTGCTGATAGTAAGAACTTTACGTGTTGCTGGGGACGCACCAGCTGGAAGAACGGTATACTGCCTCAGAGCCGAGGCAAGATTCTCGTCTGTGCACGCGCTCGTGCCAGGCCCTCGACGCAACGCCTGCTGTTGTGCATTCGAAACATGGCGCTCTTTGAAGTAACGGAAATGGGGCACGCGTCGGCCCCAACCTGGGAAGAGTCTCACGGCTGCACGTAAGAAACCTCTTCGCATTGTCCTTCTTCTCTTAAGAAGCGTAATGCTTGATTTATGTTTTTTTAGCTCGATATATTCTCACTTAACCCGCGAGAGTGGTGTGCTGAATTAGTTTTTTGCAATTAGCTTCCGCCCATAGTCCTCGAATTTGGAATATACTGAGATTTCAGAACAATTAGCGCGACGGACTCATTACCTTGCCTATCGTGTGATTCTTTCCAAAGTCGGTCCTACAGGAACACTACTTATTTTGCCGAAACTGATTACTTGGATTTGCTTATAAATCAGCCTATTGCATCTTAGACCCGAACATAGACTGCTTAGTTGCTTTCAACGCTGGAGAAATTGGCAGTGAAGGTTGGTAGGATGCGCTCTCACCAAGGCATCTTGCGCATGGTCTTGAAGTCCTTCAGTACTAACATACACGTGAACAATGATGTTCAAACCATACCCTGCTAATAGGTTTAAAAAGAAAGACTGGTACGTCTGGAACATCGTGTTAATGTTGAAAAGCGGGTATAAGGCCTCCATGTACTAATAGACGTGCTTAAACCAACTAATTATCTATGGAAACGTCTCTTGTAATTAAAGTCTGGGTGTAGCTTGTGATGGGCTATTGAACTTTAGTCACTTCGTAATGGGTGCTGTTTCTCTAGCTCCATCATATTTGAATGATTCATCTCCTATTCATCCCTTTTCCCAGGCGAGACTCTCTTGAATCGAACTATGATATAAGCGTGACCTATTACACGGACAATACAAGCACTTCAGGAACTCGTAGTCCCAACTAGCAAGCCCATATCGTTTACGTAGCTAAGGCCGGACTCTTCTTACGCCAGAGCGGGCGGGTGTGCCACTGGCAACGCAGTTGAGTCTGGCCGGCGTTCTCGACAAGTACACAACAGCATTGGGACAATTCAGTCTGTCATTGCTTTCGCTAGAGTTTATAATTGTCTCCTTATTGCTCTGAGGATACAAAACGTGCCGAAAGAAATTATTACTGCATCAGCCGGTGTCTTGAAAGAGACAGAACTGATACTGATCCGACTGAGCTTTCTAAGCTTGACTATTCAAGAGATCACGGTTTATGACTTGAGTTACCGTAAAGATCTGATAATGAACGGGGAATCCATCAGGAATTGATGTATCTGATGTGCTGGTAATGGGCCAATTTGCCCTGGAATAGCTAGAGATATGTGAAGCCAGGAAAGGTGGCTTGTAGGCTGTCTAACGATCGAAAAATCCAAATTTGTTAGAATCTTCTTTTTTTTCAAGCTTCTCTCAAAGTTTCGGAAGAGGGCTGTTCTTGTCTCTACATTTGTTGGGGTGGTTCGCTATGCAGTCACTCTTTGTAGATTTTCCTCCTTCGCCGTTAGGAAGTATGAAACAATGAGTTCTTACTCTCACGGTCTCAAATTTAGGTTTGAATTTTCTGTCCTCTCGACTGGTCGTCCCTCTCAACCGCGTACCTGATTGAAAGACTTGGGACTAACAAGACACTTGAATACTATTAACATTAGGGAGTAGGCGTCATTTACTTAACAATTTATCTATTGGTATGCCTTCCTGAAATGTATCGTAATGAATATAATCTAATCACACCAAAATTGAGGCACCTTCGGACGTCGAATTAGATATTGAACTTGCTTCAAGTGTTTCTCCCCCACCCCAAACGAGGGAAATCCCTATGCAAATGCTGGACTAACAAGTTTCATGGTCTTTCAAGAGTATAAATGATGATCTGAACGCTTTTGATAATTAATGGAGATGGATATCCGCCTTCAGTAGGGAATTACTATATGAAATCTTCATCCTAAACAACCGGACCCGAAAACACTCATCAAACGATAAATCCATTATACCGCCTCTTTTAGGACCCTCCTTTACCACACCATTACTCTCATCGAAGACAAATAGCAACCTCTATCAATGCTCTGGGCTATAGCTCATTGGATGACATTTCAGCCGCAGGTGCAAAAACGGAAGCTTCTGCTATCTGTTCCGGCGTTGGGAGCTGAACAATCATTAGATAAAGTATATCCTGTGTTGAAGTTAGCAAGTGTTCTGAGACAATAAACACGTTAAAAGTTTGCAATAACCTTTTCAAAAACCTTCTTCACAGCATTAACGCCCATTCCAACGATACCTCCATCGCCAGTAATCAGCCCGCCAGGCCCGTTTCGTCTACTATCGATCCGGCGTGGGAGAGGACGACTACGACCTCTAGCAGAGAAACTTTGTAGATTCCCTCCAGTTAACAGGGCTATGATGTCGCCGCTGCTTGCTGGATGGTTAGGATCGGAGTATCTGGAGTGGAATTTCTCCTTCGAGCCAGCACTAGCCAATTTACTATCTGGGTTTTCACCAGCCCATTTAGCTCGGCTTCTCGCGTCCATATACCCCTGAACGAACGTACTAGTACGTTTCAAGGCATTCTGTTTCTTTACTGTGTCCATGGCCGCTATACTATCCAGCACGGGAAAAACCAATGGCGCAGTCTCAGGCCACTCGAAGGACGTGGCTCCGCTTGACTGAGCGAACTTTTTCCGCAGCGAACTCTGCTCGCTCTGGTTCGCTGCTTTTGAGATTGCTGGCTCTATGTCGAAATTGACGTTTGTCAGCATCTCGCCAGCCTGACTTGGCTTCCAGGTCATGATGAGTGCAATGAGCCCTCTCGGCATGAAGAACGATTTGTTGACCTGGTCAAGGAAATGGTTTGTTTTGAACCGGCTATGGGCTGCACTAGCGGCATTGGCTGCTTGCTGAACAGCAATAGATATGAGTACCGTAAACGGTTCTGGTACCGCCATTCCCGCTAATGAAGCTAAGTTTATGGCCTGGATCCATGGGCTTGGTAGGACGGCCTTGTTTAGATCATCGATGAACTCGAGGAAGGTTGCCTCGTTGACTCCAACGTCGTCAAGAACGGGTGCATATGCCCTCATGAAACCTCTGGTCCGCTTACCTGGTCGCTTCTGGGTGATGACGACAGGTAAACTAAGTTGCTGGGTTTCTGATCCTAGGGGAGGAGGTAGGGAGTGCCGCTGCAAGAATGTTCCTGCCAGCTCTGAGGGCTGTGTCTCATTAGTACCATTCGATGGTACAAACCCATCCTCTACGGCTTGCTGTTGAGCATCATCTAGCTGCCATGCCGCTTCATCCACCTGTTGGGATAAGGTTGCTGGCTGTGACTCAGGTGAAGGAGAGTTCTCGTTCTCCGTTGCTTTCTGTGCGTTCTTCTCCTTATGATGGTGATATGCCTCGGCAGCAAGTCCAATTCCCGCGGCTATCCCTCGCACAATGGTTCCTCGGGGGCCTCCCTGTGCCGTCGAATTGTTTTGATCTTGGTTCCTCCTACCACCGCGAAGCCCAGATAATAGCATGATGAAGAGAAATGGGAAAAGACCAAAAGATTATTAAGGAACAGCTTTTAAATGATGTCTTGAGTCCGAATAGTGATGGGAAAACTGATACACGAAATAGGAGCAGATCTGAGAATGTGCACCGTGGGTAAAGATCTATTAAATATTGCTAGGAGCGGCACCCCTGCAAAAAGTGCCCCTTTAGACTAGACGACCCTTAGGCCGGAACCCGGGTTGCTTAGGCCTTTCGGAGATTTACAGCGCCAGCCTGCACTCAACAGGGGGTCATATCTGGGCTGCCTCGCATTAGACATTCTTACGTAGTGTACGAAGTTGAGCATCTTAGCCAATCCTGCGCGTCTCGAAACCACGACAAAGGTCAGGGTCCACGTATTTTTAACTAGGACTGGGGTACCTTGTAGGATCCATTCTAAGCAAAAGCTTATCCTGACCTGATAATTGGCATTTCTCTAACCTAGTACTTAGTGCCCGCATAGAATTACGTGGGCTGTGCATAAACGAAACCGACCAACTCATCCTTCTGAATAGATATACGATACCGAAGCTCTAGTCTCTCGTGAGACCTGACCTCGCGACGAACTCCCGAAAAAAAATGTCGACGCGATGCATCGCCTTGCCCGTCCAGTCAGACTTTTAGGCAACTGTATGCGAGTAGGACAGTAACAACCTCTTCCGACATAGTTGGATCTTGTACATTGGGCGACAGCAGGCTTCAACCACAATACTAGCATCTCTACAATCAATATATGTCTTTGGCATCCGACTTTCAAAGCCGCCAGATCAGTAATTGGGTTGATGACGCCCTGGTGCTGTACATTTCCCTTCTCTTCATTCTTTTGGTTTGATTAGTTTTAATTACCTAGTTCAACCGTTGAAACGGACCCGGGTCCCGAGGAACCCGGGTAACCCTAAGCCCCAGGCTGACAATTATGGATACTTTCAATTGGGGATCTTGCGATCACGTAATACGAGGCATTCCAGTAACTTGTAGAGAATCAACGTTGAAACTTAATAAAAAGCTACGTGATGATGTTAAAAATAAAGGTGCAGGTGGCTAGGTTCATGCACCTTCAACCCCGAAATCCCTTTATTGCCTCGAGTACTTAATCCTTGTACAGCGTGTGTAGATAGTTTCCTTTTTTGTCGAGTGATATTGCTATGGGGACTTGGAATGATATGCATACACAAGTCTGATTGTGGATGGCAAGAGCAGCATTTTGATCATCCAGGTTATCTACTTACCTGCCAGTACTGAAGTAAACTATGGTTTTGCAGGATAAACATGCAAGAGGCAGAGGCTAGAAAATGGCTTTTGTTTTCCCGTAGTCTATATTCACGTTACTAGGATTCTAGGATTACTAGCATCGACCAGCTCAAGAGTAGCGTTGTAAGATAGCTTAACGTCGGGTCGATAGGCCTAGGTAGGCCTCCCAGCCTTTGGTCTCTTCATGCCCCAAAATACTCAGGAGGTAGTGTCAGAGGTAAACGCCTAGAGTGAATAGAGAGACATGCTTGCAGCCAGAAAGGTAGTTAGAGCTCAACAGAGTGGTCAATTGATTCCTGGGCTACCTTAATCAAGGGGGTTTCAGTCACTTATATACACAGAATCCACTAGTTCTATGCCCTAGAGTACGTAGCCGTGAACTAGTTCCCTGACAGGTAGCCTTATAGGATAAGTGATGGCATAAGTTCCGTGCTAGTATGCGCCAAGAAATCCCCCGATTTGCCACTAGTCGCCTTATACGCGGAAGTAAATTGAGTTGACCTATTGGAACAATCCCTTTCCGAACCCAACGGGCAATATGTTGCAAAAAAAAAAAAATTTCCCCGGATTGCAGCGTAGACAATTCCGCATCTTGTGGGAACGGCAACAACACGGCGGCAATTTTATTTCTTCGATACCGCAGGCGAATCGTAATACTAGGCGATTTAATACACCGCCCAACCCTAAAAGTCTGTTGTTAGAATCGAATCCGGCATTTGGAGATTAGTCACACTCACTCCACTCGCACTAATAACTTGTCCTGTAATCCAAGCACCGTCCTTTCCAGCCAGACCAGCGACAACATTCGCAATCTCCTCAGCGGTGCCTAATCGGTTCCCAATGGGCGTAGTAGCTTTCTGCCTCTCAACAATATCTTTAGGGATATTATCAAGTAGCTCGCTCGCCACGGGGCCAGGGGCAACACAATTGACTGTCGTGCCATTCCCGCCTAGCTCCGCCGCCCAAGACCGGGTCAGCCCTTCCAGGGCCGCCTTAGATGCGCAATACAAGCTCAGATCCTTGAATGCGCTCCTACCGCCCACCGACCCGATGTTGATAATGCGTCCGTTCTTGTTGAGGTATGGTAGGAGTGCTTGAGTTAGTAATATTACGCCCCGGACATTTAGGTTAAATACGGCGTCGTAATCGTCCAGGCTGATCTTCCCCAGACCCTTAACCCTTTCCACCCCTGCATTATTCACGATGATGTCAATTGACAGGTCCTTGCCGCGCCACGCTAGCAGGGACGATTTCACTTTCTCCGGCGCAGAGAGGGTGCTGAGGTCTGCCTGGATGAAATGCGCTGAGGGCTTGTGAGGCAGCGCTTCTATTCTTGCACAAATATCTTTCACCCGCGTCTCGCTTTTAGCTGAGACATAGGTGATGACGACCTGGATTTATCTATTAGTGGAAATCCGATACACACATGTTATTCTTACACCCTCATGATATTGGGCAGTGAATATTTTATGCCTTACCGTTGCGCCTCTCTTTGCGAGCTCCATTGCTATGGCTTCGCCGATGCTTCTTGAGCCACCTGTCACGACGGCGACTTTGCCCGATAGAGGAAGTGCGTAGTCTGCCATGATATAAATCTAGAAGGCAGTGATACCAAAGAATTGAAACTATTTCTGCGGAAAGTCAGCAGAAGAGAGCATTTTACTCTTTATATAACAGTCATGCGATAATGGGTGTTTCGGGGATTCAGCCAAGGTTGCTAAACGCCGATAACAGCTTAAATTAACTCCGCAGGAGATAATATGTCAAATGACGAGACCGTCTGCATTATGAAGTAACGAAGCAAGGAAAACAGTGTAAAAAATAGATAAATAGGGTATAGCACCATGAATCTCGGATACATAACAGAACTGTTGTAGAGCCAATGTTGTGCACGCCGTGAAGTAATTGAAGTAGTCACCGTAAGGATAAGTTTGCCGTGGTCCGTGCGATGCGACCGTATCTTACCAGTTCTATACGGAATCTTACTATTTCTTCCCGTTTTCTGGCGATGCCTCACCCCACAGATACCAACAGCTTCTGGTTCTTTCGCTTTGATATCAGCTTGACATAAGCTAAAGGTTATAACAGCACCTTGAATCAATAATATGATCTAATTAAACTAGAACTATGTAGGAAATAGGTACGTATTATCAAGATGTGTGTTTTTATCAGTCTAGAACATAAGTTGTCATACTCTCGCAATACTTCACGATGCCTACAGCTGTCACACGGACCGGCCCTGGGTAGGGTAATGCAACTACCCGTGTACCAGGGTCTGGTCGGCGATATCCTGTACTCAATCTGCAAGGCGTCTCTATTCTTGGATATCATGTTTGCTATTATCGTAGGCACGATAATTGCAATCTAAATGTGTTCCTGAACTCAGAGTTCAGGAACAAGGCCAAGATGATCTGGAGTGATTTGGTTCGCAAGGAGCGAATCCATTCGTGTATAAGAACCCTAGATTCGCCGCTGGGCTCGAGAGAGGAACTTAGACTCCTATGCCTCCTTGATGCCCAAGAAGATTATTGCAATATTGAATACCCTTCCAAGCCCTAGTACTCTAGCCCTTGTGACAACAGCTGCATACCACTCCCATAGAAGGATAGAACAAAGAAGACACTTTGTATATAGATCTCTAGCCGGTAGATGTAGTAGTTAGATCGCTTCGTGCAACAACAAGTATCAAGGACTTACCCCTACGTTAGATCAGAAGTCGTGACATAAGTGGGTATTTTATGCATGAGTCGCAATCCGACTTGAAACGGAAATCGCAGCCTCAGCAGTGTTTATTTTAAGAGAGGTTGATTAGATCTTTGATTAGTTTAAAGTCATCAATACAAAGCTTGTAGTGAGAACTATCTACAGATCAGTTCAGTTTTTAACAAGCCATGATTAAAAATCCACTAGGAAGTCTTTGGAGGGAAGAGAAAACACAGAAGAAGATCCAATCGAAGCTATGGGAAAGCTATGGGTCGCTTGAGGACATCATTGCCGATATTAAGAAGGCGGTTTACGGGATGAAAGAGTATATTGAGAACCAGAGCGGAAGAAGGCTTCAGCACTGGAACAAACGATGTTAACGTTAAGCCGTAATCAATATGCTGATCTCACCTTGATCATCAGAGACGTTGTTGCCGACTTGGAGAACCTGACGGATCGTGATATAGAGCGCGGAAAGTTCATTCTCAAGGGAAACTCTCCAAGGTTTTGCGCACCATGTCGAAGGGTCTTTATCACGCTTTGAAGTCCAATCTCGACTGTCCCTGCAGTCACGATATTATTCGGAAGCTGGAGAAGCGGTCAAATACTACGCCCATGGACGATAGTGGCGCGGTCATGAGCAATCTAACCTTCTAACTTGCTCTCTCCCGTCTTTCAGCCGGACTCACCGAGGGACTTGAAAAAGAGGAGTGGGAGGAGATACTCGTCAAGCCGAAACTATTACCGACAGACAATACATACCTTCTTGCAACAAAGAGCTCACCAATTCAGTCTAAGGGAGAGTCTAGAAAGTCTATGAGCTTCGCGAACTCATCAAACACTTCAACAATCACGATGACACGAACATAATCTGTTTCCCAGAGTGTAGACATACAAGAGTGTGGACATACAAGCCTCGATTCAAACATTATCGATTGGCGTCGCAAGCATTGGATTATACAATCGAACCTTTGTGAAAAGCTCAAACGGGCCCAGAAACAAGCGCAAGTCAGTACATACATGATGGTCATTGACCACTCCTCCGAAGGCACTAGGAAATTCACGTTACATTCCATACCAACTTCAAACACTGGAGATACACGCCGTTGGTCTGTTATCTCTCTGAAGCAGATCCTCAACCAAAAAGACACATCGATATACCTAACCTACCAAGACCGTTTACACCTCGCGGTGATCATCTCCTCGAGCATTCTACAGCTACATGGTAGCCCCTGGATTTCAGGAACAATAAGCAGCCAAGACGTAATCTTCACTCAGAAACAATATTTTCCCTTCTACGATCAACCTTTAGTGATGAAGAGCCTACCTACCAAGAGCTTGGCCATGCAGAATGTGTGCCAAGATGCATTATTTCCTCGAATCCAGTCTTGGTAGCTTTGGGCGTGCTTTTAATAGCACTGATTGAAGGTAAACCGATCAATCTATTATGTACGTCACAAGAAGAGTCTTTTGCCCACACCAAACTCCCCAAGATATCAGAATGGAGAATTCCAATTAGGCGGCTGCCGTTACGCGTTGTGTCCATGGTAATTTTCACAATGGTCGCCTGATCTTGGATAATGAGGAATTATGTGAAGGCGTGTACTCTAGTATTGTGGCCTTGTTAGAACGAGGTTTGGAGTATACTTACCTGACTATCAGGAAAACCATCCCTATAGGTTCCAAACATTTACCGCTCACGGGATGAAAACTAAAACCTATCTCATCTATCTTAGTTACACACAGTGAATTCCCCCACAGAACACAAGAACAAAATAGCACTATGCTACCGTTTGTACAGTGTATTAGTATAACTATAACTTCTTAAATAGTATCATTATAAAAAAATACTCAAATCATGCACTTACTATATTTAAAATATTCAAAAAGGGATTCTACCCATAAATCATTTTCTTCTTTTTTTCTCCGAGAAGTAACCCTTCGCTGAAAATGAAGGTATAGCAAAGAAAACTATGCGCAAGTGACCTAGATTGGTTGCGGGGAATCTGTGTCCTGATTGGTGGCGGCAAATGCACGAAAGGTCACTAATAAGCAACATGCAGGTAGATCTATCTCCCCAGCTGTCACGACCTCTTAGGATACATGTTACTTACGGCAAGGTAAAGTTGAAATCTATACATCTGTTGTCGCTCTAACTACTACTGCAAGAAACTGGATCTGTGTACAGATGGTCCCTTTGTTTAGGTAGCTAAAGGTAGCAGGAATCGCGTGATCGTAACACCAGCGGAAACAAGAACTGGGTTCCGCAGGGAACGACTCAAACAACACAACCCTCGATGGCCTCTAGAAGTTCTCGAATCCCTCTTACGAGTACGGCGGATTTCTTAGCCTGCAAGTTTGACTATCTCATTGTCGGTGGAGGAACTGCAGGCCTCGTTGTCGCTGCGCGTCTGTCAGAAAACCCCGCTCTGACCGTTGGTGTCCTCGAAGCCGGTCCAGTGGCCGTCGGCATCGAAGCTATCGACATTCCTGGGCTCTATGGCCAGGCATTAGGTACGGATTATGACTGGAACTTCGAGACTGTCCCACAGGGGGGTCTCGGTGGGCGCACACTGGCTTGGCCTAGAGGGAAGGTTCTTGGCGGAACCAGTGCGCTAAACTTCATGACATGGAATCGAGCAAGCCGTGAGGATTATGATGCGTGGAGAGATCTGGGGAATGAGGGCTGGGGTTGGGACGACCTGTTGTAGGTAGGGATCGCGGCGTGTTAACTTGCTTGTACTTCGTGCTGACGTTAAACGCGATGATAGGCCATATTTCAAGAAGTCGGAATCTTTCCATGCCCCTGACAAACAAAATCAGAAGATTAACTCTCTGTACTATGACGACCAGGCTTTAGGCAAGTCTGGTCCAGTCCAGATACATTATGCCTCTGAATATTCGGCTTCGCACGCACTGTGGCATGAGACGATGAAAACTCTTGGGGTTCAGACGAACAAAACACATCTTTCCGGCTCAAATATAGGCGCGTGGACGAATCTTGGTTCTGTCGACCCTACAACAGGCACAAGGTCTTATTCGACTACAGCATATTACATACCCAATGCATCACGACCCAATCTTCTCCTTCTGACGGAGGCTCATGTCACTGAAATCATCCTCGAACAAGACGATGGAGAGTACGCCGCGAAAGGTGTCCGATTCCAGCGGGATGGTCTACCATTCTCTGTATATGCCTCTCGCGAAGTCATCGTCTCAGCTGGTAGTGTCCAATCTCCTCAGTTGCTTGAATTATCTGGAATCGGCGACCCGGATATCCTCTCGAAGGCGGGAGTTTCCGTTAAAGTCCGCAATCCAAATGTTGGTAAGAACTTGCAGGATCACATTAGTAAGTGTTCTTACCTCAAAGGATGGGTGCGATTTGCTGACAATTTAAGTGGCCGCCATGATCTTCGAAGTAGACCCAAGACTTTCAAGCCCAGACGACCTTAAGGAAGACAAATCCAAAGCAGACTTGGCCCGGCAGCAGTTCAATTCTTCTCGCACAGGACCGCTGACAATTTTGCCCAACTCAATTTGCTATCTCCCTTTCTCTTACATCATGCCTTCTGACGAGCTGCATGCCGTTGTGGAGGCCATCAGCTCAATAAATCCCGCATCCGACCCAAGACAGAGTATACGACAGCGTCGCCTAGACCCTTCTTCCTCAGCCAAACTAGGCCAAATCGAATTTATCTTCGATCTCGGCAACTGGAATCCTTATTTCAAACCCGCACCCGCACCCTCACCTGACAGGAAGTATGCGACCTGCCTCCAGATCCTACAATATCCTTTCTCGAAAGGTTCCATTCACATTGCCTCAGGGGACGCTAGCAACAAGCCCATGATCGACCCTCAGTATTACAGCGGCGTCCACGGCGGCCCTATAGATCTCTCGGTAATGGTTCATGCTGCGCGCTTTGCGGCGTACCGTATCTCGCAAACCTCGCCCCTAGCTGATATTATTCGCCGACGTGTCTTCCCTCCTCAGTCGTCGCTCGATGTTGAAGATGAGTCCTTCTGGCGAGATTGGCTGACACGTACAACAATCACCGACTGGCACCCCGTGGGGACGTGCGCCATGGGCGGACACAAGGGCATGGGATCGGTCGGAGGCGGAGTTGTAGACCACAAGCTCCGGGTTTATGGGACTAAGAGGTTGCGGGTGGTTGACGCGAGCGTGATGCCATTGCAAATCAGCGCACACCTGCAAGCCACAGTATATGCGATTGGCGAAAAGGGTGCGGCAATGATTTTGGAGGATGCATTACTGGGGAACTGAGTCCACTGAACGTCATAACGGAATAGATAAATTGCTGTTCGAGAGTAGACATTGTTAGTATACATGTGTCTAGGTCAAAGGCCCGTGTCCGGTTCATCTAATTATCGGGGGTCATACCGTAGAATTACGTGACAATAGTTCTACGATTATATCACCAGCCGCGCTCTAGTGAGATTCTACATTCAAACCTTGACGACGGCAAGTAGCCCATCCCTTGATAGTCTAGTTTCTTTTTGTGTCATATATTTCTTGAGAGTCGTAGTAATGCAGATAAGCGTTGTCTATATGTAGACCAGCCCAGCCAAGGGAGATATCTTTAATGCCTTTTTGCAATAACATGTGTTCAGAACATAGATTATGACTACTTTGCTGGGGAACTGGACCAGGGATATTCTCGTGAATGCTTACGTTCCATCTACATTATGAAGTGTTAGATTCAGTAATTATTAACTCGTTTGATGGCCTTAAAAGCATGATCCCAGCGACTACGCATCTATCTCAATATAGCGCGTTACAATCTTGTTTAGACCATGCTAATAAACTCATCTGAGTATCCATCATACTGAAAAGAAACATCAGGGTGTATGAAGCATATCCATCAATGAATAAAGTTCCTAACGCGATTTGTGGTCATGACTCCATCGTCGCCAGAAATGAAATGTAATCCGTGTAGCTTGCCCTTTAGATTTTCCTCCATCGTCAACAATTCTCAATAACGCCGGAGTTCTCGTGCCAATAATCCATGGCCCCTTGTAATTATCCCACAAATCCGCCGTTGTCTAATAGCCCCCTACTGTGTTCTACCTCCCCCACTGTTGGTCTAGATCGTATATCATGATAAAGGTTATAGCCTGGGAAATAAATTTTGTCCCCAATACGTCTGCGTGACGGCCATGTGCAATACCTCATGTCCGTCGTTTATATCTGGTAGTTTCTCATGTTTATTGTTGGGTCGCCGTAATAGAGCATCCCGTCTCCAAGTTGCGGTAACGAAGGGTCCCACGAGATACTTGGTTGTAGGTTTCCCGCATCATATTGCGCCTTAAGCTTCCAATATTCAGACTTCAGATTTTCGTAAGCTTTGGTGAGCACTTCATTTTTCCTTTCTAGATCGTTGATGATACCCTCGAGGTCTTTAATACGCTGATCTTTCCGTTCCCGGTACTGTAACGACCGAAATTAGCTAGACATTGATTTAAGTGTGTTCTGTTAGAGCTGCAGATGTGGAGAATGATAGTAGCACACAGCTTGCGTCCAGGAAGGCTGTCTTTTTATGAAATGCTAAAACAAGAATCAAATCACCCACAGCACGCTGTGATGCTCTATTTTGGGCTCGCCGGCGCTGTGAGAGAGGTACTGTATTAGTCACTTATCGGTTTGCCTTCACAAGTCCCCGTGTAGGCTTACTTACAGATAGAACCGATGGAGGCGCGTTTTTGTACCTATTTTCTCGTTTTCGTTTTGGCTTTGGGGCTGATTCTTGCGATCCATGTTTGGAATCGGGAGCCCCTCCTGTTTGAGGGGGGCTGTGCTCAGGACTGGGATACTCGGGCGAGAAAGGAAGCTCATGCTATGAAGTTGCCGTTAGGTGCTAAAATGGCGTCTTTCATCAACGACCAGGGCTTACTAATAAGGTCTCCTGAATATCTTCAATACCAAGATCGAGTGAATCGAAGCTACAGATATCGGGATCGTAGTCAAATGCACTCGAGGACAGGTCCTCAGGAGAAGCAAATTCATCCAGTATGTCAGTCGAGTACATCTCAAAAAAGAAATATGGGCCACAGTAGACTCGTCGGTCGTTGACAATGATGCCAAAGAGTTTGAATATGTATTATAACAGATCATATCAAAAACTCAAAGGAACGTCCGTCAGCTCGCCTGGATGCAGTCGACTTGCATTACATTATATTCTCCCCCACCTTCACTCCCCTATCAACCAAGCTTGGAATAGAACAGGCGGTTTAGGGTTTAATGCATCAATCCTTGACTGAAATATGCAAGAGTAGTTCTCCGCAGATACCTGTACGGTCCAATTTTCACCGTAGCAATGCAGTTTCTTCCATGACACTGCGTGCATCCTTGTGGATCCTCTGCTACTATTAGATCACCCTAGCAGACTTGCTAGTGGTGCAGGGGCAAGGGTCGTAAAAGCGGATATGCGGCGGCGGTGTGGTTGACGTATGCTAACTCTATATAGTACTGTACCTTATACCCGCTTGTGGACATTACCGATACTTACAGTTCCACCCTGCAGCTTTCTTTTGATCCAGAACACAAACCGACGCATTGCGCTTGCCAGCTTGTTCTTGTCTCATCCCATTCGGCGAAGTGCCAGAAGATGGGTATTTTGGATAAGGTTGTTTCTGATGTATGACACTGTCATTTACTAGGCTGCGAACCTCCACCTAAGTATGTAGATGCTTTTGCTTGTGAACCGGGGGGAACTATTCAATGGTTAACGGGGATCTGAGGTGGGGTAAGTATCCTACCCCTGTACAAGAGTCTATAGATACATACCTAATAGATATACAGCTTACATCCTTGCCCAGCCTCGGCGCCGAATGCCCAGCAAACATTGGCTGGGAAGGGGACAGTTAGTAGGAGTTGGTTCAAATCTTATGAGCGCTAGTTTAGACACTGCCCGTAGCTAACTTATACCGCTGTCGCCTCTAGGAAGTTGGGGGATTTTACGCATATTTTGTTAATTCTGAGCTGAGCTGAAGGTAATGTACAAGAGTAAATCATTGTTATGTATACGTAGTTGAAAGTCGGTACGAAGAGCACCTAGCGTACGAAGTATTAGGTAAGTCTGTTACAACCCTACTCAGGGCTGGGCGTTGTCCCCAAAATTACGGGTTTTCCTGCTAGAACTGATAATTTAAACAAGGTAGATCTGAGGGAAAGTGTTGATAAGGGTGCTCCTCACGGTGGTTGCATTTCGATTGCCTCCATCTCTTTAACATCCATATCCACTTTGCCTTACAACACACAGCCATAAACAAGTCCCTTGGCACGGGATCTATATACTACGAGTTTGACTTGTGCCCCACAAAGTAAGTTATGGGGAATTGAAGATGAGGTCATTTTCACAGTTGCTATTTCTTCAACTTCTGGTACCACGTGCCACGTGCGACATCAACATGAAAGGAGTACCACACTTCACCGCCAACCAGCTTGATTGTTCGATCTAGCCTTATCACTCCACTCAATATAACGTGCTTATCTAAGATTCACCGCTAATAGTTGGTCTTATTTGGAATGGAAGGAACATATGAGAATATAGCGTGAGTGAAAAAGAATTTGCCTTCAGCCCTACGATAGGGTTTGCCTCCTATTATTTCCGGTCCGATTAGTTCAGCTGGAATTGTTCAAATGCTGAAATAGACTTATGACAACTAACATTGAAAATAGAGTACAATCACTGTTGTGCCATCGATCGTGGCAGGCTTGGATCTCGCGGAATATTGCCCGCAGCGGATGTTCCGCCCGCTGTTCACTATACGTGGCCATTACTCCTAGTGCATCGTCCTGTGTAATAGTTGGAGAATTATGCAACCAACGTTGTATACATGCTCAAGAAAAAAAATATACACCATGTTGCAGATTATAATGTATCTGCTCGTTGGTGTCAAAACCAACATGTCCCTCCCTCGCATGAGACAGGTGGAGATATGCAAAGTGGTAGCATTGGTGATAGAGGTTCCAGTAAAGCGTTGAATTACAGAAGCGGCTTTTCAGCCCGTACGAAGTATACCTCCTGAAAAATAGTTGCATGCCTCCCGCCTTCCTGCCTTCTCGTCGGTCCGTTAATGTGACTGGTAACTTAATTACGGGGCTTCACAAACACAATTTTTATAGAGCATCGAATGACACAACTTCTAACTTGCTACCGACATGTAAATATATATGTTCGACTTTGTATTATGACGGTAGTTGCCGGCTTTACTATCACGGGAGAAAATGCAGCATTATGCGGTACACTGCCAGAGGTGGTGTCTAAATATCCGCAACCGTTAAAACATGCCTACGGTTGAGACTACGACATTTTCCAAGATATTCGTTACAGTTTAGCATCTTTCGGAAAACTTTTAAGGGCGGCATTGCATCGTTGGGCCGCAAAACGTGATCAACGTGATCATCTACCTCACCAAAGGCAGTTTGAATTGTGATAGCGGAGGATAAGTTCGGTATGTTTAATTGGCCTATCAATCACTGCCTCCAACTGACTTTTCAGGATTGATACCATTCATGCGTGCCCAAGTTTTCTCTGATCCGGTTCAAGAAAAAGCGCCCATTCCATCGCCGGAGATCTGCAGGATGTTAAACTCAACCATAAATGTACGGAAAGCTTAATTGACAGCTTTCAAATCTATCAAGGCAGCAAGAGACGAAATTCTATCCCTGTCCCGTCGGCATTCCATATTACTGCCTTGGGGCTCCCTTCATATACCCAGGGTTTATCCCAGGAGCATCTAACCTAACCAATCGGTGACCCATACATTTAGGTTCTGTCAATATGTATAGCTTCAAACACGAGAAAAGTAAATAACAAAATGCCAAATCTTGTATAATTGAACTCAAAAACTTAGATGAGATATAAGGGGGTTGGTGGTCTATTTGTTGTTCTTTCTCTTTTCTTGACGGACTCGCGGCGAGGGCTTTTTCCCGTTTAACAACGTACCTTATACTGCATGCAGTTTGTGTACCCCACCGGAACAAACTCTCCACGGAAGGTCGTCGTAATCGTTTAAGGTATAAATTATACTCACCTCACGACTCTATTGATAAAATTCTTGAGTTCATCTAAAATGTCGTTGCCAGGCTTACTCATTGTTACCTAAATACTACGATGGTCCGTGTTGCGATATAAAAACGAGACTATTGTAAATATAGTTCAATCTTCCTATTGGTCACAGCAACTCGTTCTTACAAGCTATGAAACAACTTCTCGAATCGGGGCCCGGTTATAACTACATTATACATGTGAAGCGACATGCTGAAATCGAAAGCCCTGTACCCCCGCCAGAATGGGTATAGATCCCTAAGGGAGCCCCAGCCGTGGAGCCGTTAAGCTAGTAGATAATAGATAAGTTTAAGTTGTCGTAGCGCTAGAACCAATTCGGTGTTTTCCCCCAGAACTTATTTTAAGTTATCTGGGCATGCATCTACCGGATGGCAGATAAGGTGAGATCGAATCCTCCCTAGTGTCATCTCAGCTTCACCGCGATAGGTTGTTCTTAGTGACAAGTTTGCATTTTAATTCGGACTCTCGTATAATCCTCTTCATCAGCTCTCTCTTGTGGTATTTTGTCCGGCGCCAGAGTAAATCTCCGGATTGAGCGAACAAGGAGTATCTATCCTGAAGCTCGCAACTCAGGCTATACCAATGACTTGTGGCTCGATCGTGACAGACAGGTATCACTACGCTTCAAGAAACTCACCCCAAGTCCAGCGCAAATTCAAGGCGATCAAAATAAGAGCGGAAACAACCACTTTCCGCTGCTATACCCGGCGGGGTATAGTTTCGGGAATGAGATCCCGTGAGCGTTAGTACGAACAGGCATAAAATTTCAAGATCGAGTGCCTCGTTTAGCAAGTTACTGCAGAAGCAAACAGTCCTATAGCTGACAAAGAATTTGGCATAGTCCAGTAATAGGTAGTACGCTGGCTTGGCCAGTCCCCATTATGCAATGCATAAGTATGTAAGACGCGGGCCCTACACCATACTAGATTATGCGTGGGGAGAACCAAAACACCAACCAAATACACAATCTACAGCACACTTCAGGTCACTTTGGTAAGGGGTATTTAGGGCTTGTATTCGGGGAACGTAAACCGTAACAGCTAGTCCACGCATCGAGCGAGTTATTTAGTACGCTTTAGAACGCCAAAACTTCGTAAGCTAGTTTACATCTGACTAAAGGCTAAGAGAAACAAATAATGGATCAAAATTTCCAATGATTTAAAGGTGACAGGGAGGCGGGTTAGCGAGGTATAAGTTGAAAACGTAGTGTACATAAAAGTGTTGTAGAGTGCAACGAAGTGGTATAGAACCACTTAACTGCAGGAGAGAGAGCCCACATATATGCAAGCTAGTGGTAAGGATGGCATGGACCCCCGCTTCGTACATACGATCATTACTCTATCCGGTCTCGCTCAGGAGTTTGGAACCCGATCCCATGTTTAGCGGACTTCCTTCCCGCTCTACCGCGCGGCTCATCTTGATGAGCGGGATGTGCCTACGTAGTTCGAACGACACTTTGTTTAGGATCCATCTTATCTTTCCCGACATTTCATCTACGAATCACTGAGCACGCCGTCTACGCACTACTGCGGCGCCAGTCCTTGGATACCCGCATTTTTACATATAACGCAGAGCACCTTCTACATACACGAACTCTACTCACTTGAGTGGAATAGGAATAATACAAAGAGTGGTTTCATAGGAGGTAAGTATGTTGAGAGGTGGGGGGAATGTCTACAGCATACAGAACAGAAGATACGGTGGATATCATGGTGCCTAACGCTGTAGGATTACTCCATAGTTGGAGTGTTCTTAAAGACCCTACGTGCATTGATTAACTGGGTATGGTATTGCCAAGACATAGGTACTGTGACCTGTGTCATTGAGAGGTCAGTAAAAATTTGCTCTTGAAGTTCTCCTTGTGAAGAAACAAATGTAGTTATTTATTACCTGAGTCCACATGTAACGAGAATATCAAGAGTATAAGCTGGAGGAACCATTTCACATGGGAAAAAACTGAGTCAACATATTTAAACATTTAAATCATCTTCACTTCTAAAGCTCTGATATATGAGAACAATCTCACCAATAGCTTCCATATTGCTTCATTAAGATCCAGTAGCAGCTCGTCATCGATACCCTTAGATTTTAATGTTCCTTGTCGAAATGGATCGAACGTAATTAAATTACGCCACAGTGAATCAATATCACAAAGTGGACGGATAAGAGTTTCGTGTTTAATAGCGAGAAGCAATGCCTCTCTATCAGGCCACTCCTCTCTACCAGGCCACTCCTCTCTATCATACCACGATGATGAATCGAGGAAAACATAATACCACGGTGTTTCCGTCAGAGAATGAGTTCTTGATACCAGATGCAACAAGTCCTCTACGCCTTGGGCTGTCGTTAGTGTTAGTGACATCGCTATATCGTGAGCCGGAACGAGGCAGTGGTAATCCAGGAGATTCCCCATGTGGCTCATGGCCATGGTCAATTGGTTACAATTGATTTTGGACTCAGATTTCGGCAAACAGTAATAGTGAGGAGAATAGTCTTCTCTAGCTTTCAGCGACCAAGGCCCCATTAGCATAAGAATCGTATCGTGCCCTAGGAAAAGATTTTTCGATATATCAGAGTTAGGGATATTAGTGCTAGGAAGGGGAAAGACCCTCAAGCAACTCTCAGAGCCCACAGTCAAGGCCTTAAATTTTAGCGAGCCATCTTTATTATCGTATCGAAAGACCTCATAGTCGAGCTGGTGGGTTTCGTTCGGGCTTAATGGTTTTTCAAGATAATGACTCCAGTCAGGTACCCATGAAGGCAGCTCGTCGATTGAACGATTTGTGGTGCCAGCCCGAAAAAGAACATTCGCCCAGCCATGTCGCATCGCCACCACTAATGCGACTTGAATGTAGAGTTCCTTCGTAGTGAGATTGTAATCTGCCACTAACCCGATACTGCGGTGATCGAGAATGAGCCCAACTAGTGCGTATACTTTGTCTCGTGGATCCCTGGCCTTACATCTGCGCGAAATATCCAATAAATCAAGAAATCGGTGCGGCGTAGTGTATAGTTCTGCTTCTTTCATTTTCAGAAGTGAAGTGTCCAGGAGTTCTCGTATTCTCCGCTCCCAGAAACCAGTTTCTAAATTAAAATTGCACAGCTGCCTCCACGTTATCTGCATATCACCACAAATAACCGTGGCTGTGCGAGCCAAAGCAACGTCTTGCAGCACCCAGGCCCGGGAGAAGTACTGCCTGCCAAGGAGATGTCGTAACGAACCATGGAGTTCGTAAGAACTATAGGTGTTCATAGAGCTCCAGCCCAGCGCGCGAAAACAGAAGTCACTGTCAACTGTTCTCTCGCCAATGTAAATTAGGACACGTTGTGCAGAGGAATAGATTCGCGGCATTAACTGCACTTGATGCCCACGTTCGTTCTTGTCGTTCTGATTGATGCACACGGCATCAATCCAAACCATTCTTGCATAATCCAGCTTACGAATACGCTTCAATGCGTTCTCGCAGTTACACGTGACACTAAGTGGTTCCCCGGAGACGAAAATGGTCTTGGCCAAATCGTCATTGCCGGTCTCATCAGCCCAGGTATATGAGATAGCTTCGTATTCCGGTCGCGAAGATAGATCATGCACATATATCTCGCAATGTACGTCTTGGACAAAATCTCCGGGGAGCAGTCGTAAAAGCCTGGTATCCGATTGTTTCGACAGAGGGGGGAACAGATGTGCCGTTGTTGATTTACCAAAAGAACCACATCGCAGGCAACTATCCAAACCATTTGAGGAGAACAAATCGAGACGTGGGCAGGAATCGTCGTGCCATTCCATAACTACCTCTTTCAACTTATCATTAGGGATAGATAACTGAGAGAGCAAATCAGTATAGGCCGAACAGACTCAAGGGCTAGCGTAGGGTTCACATTACCTTGGGATCAAGTATGTCTTTACGTCGGAAGATAGCGCGACTTTGATTTTTCGATCAGCCGCCAGACGCCGAACGAAATATTTATTCCAGATCGCACCTCGCAGGTGCCTCAGAGTATACCGTGGTGATTTTGTTAAAGAATGATACTTCTAGGGGAGGGGACTAGGGCGTTGTCGTAGTTTCTACCTATTTTCTCATTGGAACAAAGAGAAACACGGCGAGGCCAAGGCGAGAAGACACCGCCTCCCTCTAAGGAGCTTCACAAGCTTTATTTCTAATGACAGGAGCGGTGAAACGCGTGTGCTGTACGAAGGAGCGATACTATTACAACATAACTACTTAATGACTCCTATCGTATGGGGTGGTCACAGCAAATTAGAACCGCGAGAGCTGTGCTAATGCTGCGAATCTGCGGCAGGCTGTGACACGCTGTCCAGCTCGACTGGCTCATAACACTCTCTAGTTCTCTCCATGAACAGCGCTATGAATTTAGGCGCAGTATAAACGTCAACTTGCCCCGCGTAAAGCCGTGGCTGCCAATGACTAGCTAAGTTTGTATGCAGGATAGCTATAGTGGCGGCGGCAGTGCTTAGGCATAGCTCAAGGCTTTCAACTCACGAAAAACCTACATAGTAAGCCTACGTTTCTGTTAGGCCACTTACACGATCCATTTACACAGGATGCTTCAATACTGTCTGTCCATATACCCAACCTACCTCGCTTGTAATTGCACCAGAACATGAGGAAAAGAAAAAGGCATATGCATGCAGCTCTCTCCCAGCACACCTGTCGGCGTAAGGGTGTGTGCAGACGAAACGGACGCGGGTTACCTGATTAGGCAAATGGTCCTTGTCTGAGCTGCATATTTACCCTGAAGGAGCGGTTGATTTACATACATGAAACCCTTGCTTACCCAACAGACGAGATCGCCGAACTCGCATCGTCTTACATCAAAGTCGACTGCATAGGAGTTGACGTTAAGTCCCATCAAGAGAGTTGGCTGCAGAAGGAAAATAGGCCTAGCACATTTGAGGTCTGCTGCTATCGTTTTACCGTTAGATTGAGCTAAGGGTTGGTTGGTTTACTCTGGTTTTACGTACTTATATATACACTATCATGAAATTCGTTAGGTCTGAATATGACGGTGCGTTGAACTATTGCGTGTTTATGACCAAAACGAAAGATCGAGTAGAGGTTTGTTGCTGGTTACGCTCAAGACCACAGAGCAATTAATCTCAACTGACGCTGATCTTCTAGGAAAAAGTCTCGTCCTTAGACCTTTGATGGGAGGGTAGCTGACACGCGTTTAAGACCTTCTTGGGCCTGTGTAACTCCGGGTTCGAAGGAAAGCTTTTGACTCAGCTCAAGACTCTCACGAAACCTGCGCTTTGCTTCCTCTACATCACCAGCCATGGAAGCGATATCGCCAAGGTTGCACATGGCCACAGCGCAGGCCTCGTCGCATTCCTCAGTTCTGCCTTCGCCGGTGATTTTCTGTGCCGTGCCCAATGCTTGTAAAGCCCACGAACGAGCACTAGCCAAGAGTGTGGCCCGAGTAGGTGCTTGAACAGTCGATTGGCTTCCTGGAGCTGCTAACGGTGACTGAACTGGCTGTTGGACAAGAGAAATAGCTAGATTATTCACTGCACACAATAGCTGATCAGTGATACGGTCGATATAAAAGAGTCATTTAGACTCACTTAATACAGCAGTGTGGCAACTATTTGGTGGCGAAAGCGTCACTGCTTGTAGATATAAAGGTGCGGCAAGATAGTGCTGGGATTTGGACTCGTAGTGATTCCCCAAAGCTGTAAGTTTGTCAGTAGTGGCCAATTCAGCATGGGAGTATAAATATGCAGATAAAACCGAGGTAGATGTTTTGTTCGCTTACCTTCCAAAGCCCCTCCGATTTGTTCCGGGGTCATCCATTCGCCCTCGCCCTCCTTTACGCCTTCGACTTGACGTCGCTGTAGCTCCTTTAGAACAGTCTCGACTGCCCAGACTAAATGCTCGCCAGCTGCGTCGCCCTGGAGAACATGCTCGTCGGCGTATAGCTCACCGAGCTTGACGCTAATCCCCACCGACTTGCCCAAAACTCGATTACGCCTGGCCCACAGGTTTTCCGGTTCAACCACTTCTTCATCAGATTGACCCCCTTCCTTCGGAATGCTAGGCTGTGGGGTCGTCGCGCCTTTCAATTTCCCCGACTCATCAACAAGCCCGTCCTGGACGCTCTTCTCCATTACTTCAACCCATTTCTTGCAATCCTCCAGTAGCGCCTCTAGAACCTCGAGTGAGTTTTTGAAATTTCCAATCCCTTCCAACCATGCCGCGAGTTGGATTCTAAGACCTATCACCTCATCAGAGAAGGGATCCATCCCGGCCGCCTTGCATTGCTGTAGCGCAAGTTTGTAGTATTTGAGCGCCAGCTTCGGATCTGGCGCATAGTTGGAGTAGTACAAAGCGCGGCGCAACGATTTCGCGATCTCAGGAGGGAAGCGGGTGAATTGCTCGGATTGAAAGTAGTTGAAATATGCGTATACGACGTAGACACTAACAGCAGCGCAACCACAAAGACTTGAAAACGAGACCATCGAGTCAGCACGGCTTCGGCACAACGCCCGATGAGAGAGAGCAGAGTGTTTTCGTACATCAAAATTGCAATGACAAGTTCCTCGGGGCTCTGTCGGAAGAGGGTGCGCAGGTTCTGGCCTCGGAATGCGCTTAACAGTGGCCGAAAGCTTAGTCCTTGGCGCAAAGCCCGGAGTATAAGTTTGGATGGCGGCATTGGTGGTTTCTGCTCGGGCGCATTCTTATCAGTCGACGATGATTGGCGTCGCTTTTGCAAGAAATGTAGGATCGCGAGTGCATCTTTCTCATGACGTCTGGCGCTTGCTGAGCGCATAGACATGCATGTTTGGGATCTTGCTGTCGGAGCTTGGTGTAGACACCGAATCTGGGACAGGCCATTGAGAGGCCGCCGTGCGGCAGTCCGACACGTAGACATTGTGTAAAATTTAGGAGGGATAGATGCGACAGCACAATCAGATAGGCATGGCTGTAAGTGAAAGGCGACGATGTCGTGGAGCTTGTCAAGCTTCGGAGCTATCAACTTAGGTCAATTGATAATGACGATATGGCGGTGCCAACTGGAAACCAGCTGTCCACATGATTAAGCAGCTGGTAGATCGCCTCGGCATCTCTTAGAGCTTACCCCATACCCCCCAGCTGCACTGCGCAATTGGACCGAACTATCATGTGCGAGTTGAGGCAAATGACGAATTGATCTATGAACAAGTCAACAATTGATTGATTGAATAACCTTTAAGTTACATTCTAGAGACACTTAAGAGCTTTTCAACATTCCGCAATTAGAAAGTGCTTATCATCACTGCTTTATTTAAACTCATCCTATCTCACAATGGCTGGCAAGTTCCAACCGAAGGTCCCTGTAAACCTCGACCCTCCCAAAGACGATCCGATCACTCTGGAGGATTTGTCTCAAGCCAATGGTGAGTTTTACCTTTTACTGGATATACTATCTACTTGCAGCCTATTTTTTAAACACGTATTTTCTGGCAAACTTCACCTGAATAAAGTCGAGCGGGCACTGATGAGATTCATGCAGGAACTGAGGGACGGAAAGCTTACGTAGCTATCAAGGTAAGCAACCACATGCGTTACTTTTATATCGCTAGCTATGTCCCAAGACGAGGAGGCCCCTTACAGCATGGGGCTAAGTGATTCATCTCGACATATGTTCTAACACATATACAGGGCAAAGTATACGATGTTACGGGAAATAAGATGTACCAAGAAGGCGGCTCCTACCATGGTGAGTCACAAACATTCAACCACCCGCTGTCCTACATACGCGGGATGATCTTCACTTAGCTCTGCCAGAGGCATTTCTTCCTTTTGCCGTGATATCTGTTTCACCCAGAAACAGATTGTGACCCGCTGTCAAACAATAGAGGATCCGCTATCGTCCAGCTGGCTAACTTACATGAACAGTATTCGCGGGTAAGGACGCTTCGCGTGCACTGGCGAAGACATCGACGAAGCCCGAAGATGTGCAACCTGAGTGGAGGGACCTAGACGATAAGGAGAAGGGCGTACTAAACGACTGGATCACATTTTTCTCGAACCGGTACAACGTCGTCGGGCTTGTCCAGGGCGCTACGAATACTGAATAAGTTGATGATGGGTGAATCCGAGCCCGACAAACTGGATCTCGCTTTGATAGGACCACGACGACAAAACGACTCATTTATTATTCCTTGTCGTGTTGGGATAAGGTACATGGGTATAAGACAGGAGGAGGTGCTGTGTTTTCAGGGCAGAGATTTCGCACTTCGGCTTTTGAATTGTCTTGTGGTACCAATCAATCTTAGACAAACTCCGATTGTTTACACATAGTTACACCCGTCGAAGACGATGGCCGACTTGGGCTTGATGAGCAAATATTCGTTTCATGCCATTTTATGTGCTATGACGCTTACGCGCAGCAACGCTGTCCCATGTGAAAAGCGAGACACAGCAGTTGCTATACCGACTCAAACCTCCCTTTCATTCAGCTAGCACTCCCATATTTTCTTGCTTGAATATATTCTGTTGATTAAGTTCCGCAGAGTGTACAATTGTCACATAGACGACACGAGGAAAAGGGATCAAGAGTAAGGGACCAGGGTGCGAGGATCATCAATAAGTAGACGCATCAATGCCAAAACTGACGTAGCTGGAGCACAGCATACCATTAGGGAGATGTTAGGCATTTTCGCATTTTATCCGACCTATTTGGCTGCAACATGCTACACGACTTAACTTCTTGTTGTCTTTCCCTCCCTCGCGGAATCCGTTCCGCGGTTCAACAGCAAGCAAAGCTACGGCAGTTGAAATGTCTCGGATCAAAAAACAATTCTCCGCAGTCTGCCGCGTTTTGTGATACGTCGTCCAGCATCTACCACTGTAACGTCGTGTTCCCGTATGGAACCCTGGAAAGCATTAGTAGTGTTCCTCACTGTGACTAGTTAAGGGATATCGAGGAGGATTGACGTAAAAGAAGTGAACGAGAGCGTGTGAGCATATCATAGCCTTGCGCACCGAGCTCTTCAAGATATATTAATAAACTTACTCGTCAATCCCGTTTCATACTGCACAAGGCACGTGGACCTTTCCGAGGGCTAGTTTAGGCACCTTCTTCTGGTGTTTCTGTTCCTCGGGTTCACAAATGCAAGTCCTGCTACCTGACGAGCCGAAATTGTTGAACGAGACCAGAGGTTTCAGCACAGGAGGGAGGTTCGCCAGGCTACCTGCATGCATGCAATCTCCTGCAATGCGCCTCATCGGGCCCACGGCAGTGCGACGCCGTAGATGGGTGGGATCCCTGAGCTGACTTTCCCGTGCTGCCCACCTGATTGACGCTACAGCTTCAATGGAGCTTGGGATCTTCTCAACGCTGGACGAACTCCCTGGCGAACAGTCCCGGAGTCGTGGTATGTTGCACCGCATTCTGTACGTACGTACATGGCACTGTCCCCACGTGGATGGCGTAATTTCTCTCAGGAAGGGAGGAACTCCGGACCGTGCCGTCGGGTCTCAGGGTAGCATTGTTTACAGTATCCTGCTATTGAGAGATGGGGTGTCAGTAGATCCCTTTTACTGAATTTTCGGTTTCGTGTTTTTCATGGTTGAGCATCAGCTCTGCCTATTTCTATCGGATTATGATGTGCTGATGGTTAGGCGTTAGGTAGTGAGCATCAAATTTCATGGTAGTATATGAGATATAAGTCACACATAATAGGCGTAAGAGCATGATCCCCGGGGAGGCACAACTGTCACATCGTCAGATTTTAGATGCGAGTCAAGAACGGATAATTCGTATAGCTCGTATAGTTCGCATAGTTCTTTATTCGTGAGGCTGGAAGCTTCAGCACTCTAGACAGTCATATACAATTTTACATGACTCTTTTCTATAGACGTATTCGTCCAACAGACATGTGTCTAACATCTCTTTTGTGCTTCCTCCCACAGCATTAGTTGATGAACACGTTGCTAATAATGCCAATACGGCTACAAACGGTGCAACTCATAAATAAACGCAACGCTCACTGGTTGACCTCTTTACCAAGCCGATCTTTTTTAAAATGCAAAACTTCTTCAGGTGACTGGGACGCCCGAATCGTCGAGAGTCCGCTTCGTACGTTGTTGTCTCGTATTCAATGGCGGGAGCTTCCGCAGGTCCCAACTCAAAATTGACCGAGGCTTTTCTCCAATAGGAATCGATTGTATGCATCTGGATGTCGTGAAAAAGTAAGGAATCTAGTACTTAAAGGCCGTGTCCGAATACACTAATCCCTAGTATCGATGCCGATTTCCGTGCTGGTTTTTATGCTCGTCGCCAGATGACGCCATTCTGGATGCGGTAGCCGTTTGCTAGACAATTGTCACATAGCTGGCCGTCCTGGCGCCACGACTCCCGTAACATCTTGACCCCGAAACATTGGTGATTTGGATCGTTCCGCGCAAAGTGGCAGCGTGATTTCAGCTTTATGACCGAGTGCTGGCACTCAAAGACGAATTCCTCGAAATCGCACATGTCGAAGGTAGGTTGAAAGAAACCTGTTTGTATGATCCTCGAAGGGGGAAGTCGTCGGCGCGGCTTGAGACTTCGAAACTGGCGTTGTCGATTTGATAGATATCGAGATGTTGTCTGCCTGTTGATGAGTTGGCGGTCGTCTATTAGGCCACGATTGTACTCACTCTGAGATATGCTATAATTATAATTAGAGCCGAGAGCAACTTAATGTGCCTGTGAGCTTTAGAGTAAGTTCGAAGACTGCAGTGAAGTTCTGTGACAGTTCTTATATCTAAGATCTGACTAGCTAGTGGAATTAGAATATTGCTTAATCAAGTAAATCGCCCTATTCGGGCTATCCGCCAAACTTCGAGATGAAACGCCTCGTCCTTACTTGTCTTAACATTTAGCCCCATTTGTTGATGCAGTTTGCCCACGCCAGGGGTAGATTGCATACTTATGCTGGAAGACGATCCTTACAGTTCATTGTTTTCTTTCACTGTATTAAACTCGAGTTGTCTGATCTATCACGTTCTCCACTGCAATTGCAACGTATGGTTTAAATCAAATTAAAAGGGTACAATTTCTCCCTTAGGGCCTAACTTTGATAACCTTCTGCATACTGTTGGCGACCAAACAACGTCTCTGAAATGATTACGAACACTCCCACGACTGTAGGGGTGCTACAAGCTGTTGACATGTGAACCGATGGAAGCGAGGCTCAGAAAATGGGCTGAAACGACAGGCTAACATATTAATTCAAATGCAACTGCTTGTTGAGTGTCCAGATCCCTGCAGTCCCTGGTTGAGGTGTTGAGATGGTTAGGCACTACTCCACGTCAACCAGATAGGCCTGTGATGCAGGTTCCCGGTTACAATCATCCATTTATCAAATAAGTCAAACGCGGCGGTTGCTTGCGTAATAAGGCTGGTTGCCTGGGTCCAAATTCCGGGTTACTCTCTTCTCAGAGTCATCAAGTTCGTGTCTAAAAGCTCAGGAGAATGAGAATAACAAGATTGCATGACTTCAACCTTTGACTTAAGAAAATGAAAGCTTTTAGTTGGCGGATAATGAAGAAGAAGCCTTATTTTTGAAGAGAAGGAACAATAGTGGAAAGACACAGAGAAAGACGCCGAGAAAGCTGTGAGGGGAAAAGACTACTCAATAAATGACCGCGACACAGACAGCCTAGTTGAAACAGGAACAGTTGAGGACTGTGTCTCGGCTCTGACCGAACTGAATGAAATCTCACGACCGTTTGATATGAGTGATGAGAGTGACAATGGCCTGCAGTCAGGCGGTTTGCAGTGGGGCAGTCCTGACGTGCATCTGAAGTGGGGACAGCAGCATCGTCGCATTACAGGGGGCGTCTCTACCGGCAGATAGTGCGGCTAAGATGGACGACTATAAGTAGAGCTTGGACGTGACAACTGGAGTAATGAATCCAGCGAACTTGTGAGATACGAATCTTGTGAATGGAAATTGACACTCTTACCTACGCGAGCTCGCCGAGACCGGCATGTACACCAAAGAATCGGCTTCTGAAGGCATGCTGCATGTTCATCTCCGGGTAGTTCGGACGAAAGACGGTAAGACTGAAAGCTCGAGGCCCTCGTGTATAGCTGGGCTACCGGTCAGTCGCTTGGCGAAAATAAGATATTGTTCACAGCCTTGACCAAGGGAAAGTTGGAAGACCTAGATAGATATCGTCACTTTTAAGCACATATACGGTAGGTATCTGTAGAGCCTTGTCAATAGGTAGGTATAGATGTTCGATGGTTTGGTCGATACATGTTCTACCCAGATACTCAATGGTAACCTACCTACTCCAATAAACTCAGGTTCGATTTTACGTCTGTAATGATGCTTCTCATAAATCCGATAAGCCTGGGTCGGTAAAAGATACCGATTTCGACGCAAGCGGGCTGTGCCAATTAATACGTAATGATCAATGAGAGCAGTAGCAAATAGCAGGTAACAACGTATCAGCACAGATACCCAAAGCAAGCTGTCGTGCATCGCGATTCCATCTCTTAGTTGGAAGAAAATTGGAGATACGAAGAAGTACTCGATACCGCGACCCAATAGCAGTATAAGTAGAGCTGTAATGTGGCTGTGCTGTGTAGAATGTACTGCGGTACTTAACTCTTTTCGGTGTTAAACAGATTTGGGCTTTCATCCTCCCAATTTTCTTCTTGTCCGCCTTACTTTTTGCCTGACGGCTTGGTTGCCTTAATCTTGGCACCGCCAAGTTCCATCATCCATCATCCAGCTAGCTCCCCATTCCCCATTCCCCATCCCCCATCGTTCTTCGCCTATTGCCCGCTTCTTGCGCCGCGACCGACCGTAGAGCAGTGCCAACTCCCGTCATCGCTTTTTTCCTTTCTAGCGATTGATTTTTTGCTTCGTTTGAAAAATTTGGGGGACCTTTTGCATCGCAGACACGATATCGTTAACGGCTTTATTCTTGTCGGAATAGCGCAGGCAGGCAATTCCCTGTGAGGCTCGTGGACTTACTATTCGCTTGGCGGCCTCGATTTCGACTCTACCCTTCCTCCATCTTACCCAACCTTTCTAATCTTTGATGAATCAAATGTCTCAAGATATTTTCTAGGACTCAATAACCTCCCCTGTTGTTGTTTTCCGTACTATCCTCCTTCTTGGGTCATATCTACCGCTCCTCCTCCCTACTAAACGATAGTCCTATCATCAGTCATCCGACTCGATTCAATACAGGAGTACAAGCCAGCGCCACCATGATGATGTAATAGCAGCAACCTTGTTCGTCCTAAATTCATTATCTCGCTCGACATCTTTATTTCCGTGTCGGTTATTAGCGATTGCTTCGTTTCCAGAGTGTGCCTCTTCGGCCCCCGACAGAGACCCCGCTTCCTGTTGCCAAGTCATCATAACTATTTGTCCATTGGAATCAGTATAGAAATTTCAATGTCATAGGAAAATACCAACATCATGGATGATCACCACCTAAGTTTGACTTCGCCAGGTCCTTCGGACGTACATCACCTCGAACATTCACTTAATATTTCTTTTGGATTAAGTCAGCAACCCGTGATGGCTGGTTCACAAGTAAACATGAATTTTCAACCAGAATCCCAGGCAACTGGGAAGGATCCTTTGTATCGATGGTATGGTGAGGGGGGGAATGATGCGCCATGGCACCCTCGAAACTTGACGTCTGGCCCAGAGGACGGCAGCGGCCAGTCCATAATGTCCAATATACCAACTAGCCAGTTTATAGTTCCTGGCCGGTCGAACGTGGTACCATCCGAGATCATGCCGCAATCAGACTCTGGCTACGGGAGTTACCGCCATCACACTAGCATCGCTAATGGGTCCGTCTGCGAGGACTCTTACGATGCCAATCCAGATACGCAAAGCATCATGGAAAGATCCATGGTCGACGCCCAGTTCCCGATATCTGATGTCATACCCAATCCATGGGACCCTCAAATCAGAATAGAAACGGTTAGTATGAGATGCAACGTATGCAACAAATCAGTGAGGACGAAATCAGAGCTAAAGTTCGTCTCGCTTACCTTGACCAATGTTTCTCCCAAAGAGCATATGAACTAACATCAGCTCCCATAGGAAGCACGATCAACGCCATAAGAAACCATTCAAATGCGATGTAAACGACTGTAACCGAAGAATTGAGGGCTTCAGCACGACAAATGACCTTGATCGACACAAAAGGAGCGTACATCCTGAAGCCCAAACATTAGGTAATCGTTACATGTGTCAGATCGGCACTTGTAAGAGCAAAGCGAAGGTTTGGCCTCGGGCAGATAACTTCAAGGCCCATCTTAAACGTGTACACGCTAAAGAGAGCATATCTGAGGAAGAGCTTGAGGCCTGTATTGTCCAGTAAGTGTTGCAATTTAGTTTCCTCCGAATGCATTCCTGATTGTGCTTTACAGACAATCAACTCAGCCCACCCAGTCAACGTCGCTTGACGAGCTGCAAAACAGCCCGCGGCAAGAGGCTATGCCTAGTTATCATGGATTTTCAAGTCTAAGCAGTGGACAACCAAACTGGCCATCATTCCATCAAATTCCTCAATCTATAAATGCGTTAGGGCCCTTAAATGAGGTTCAAGACGAAGAAAGTCTATCTTTAGCGAATTCACAACAGGAACTTGCCGATTTACATCTTCATCCTGCGGTATCACAGCAAGGGCTGTATCCAGAAATTACTGAACCATGTCCAACGTCGCATAGTTCTATAGATTTATCATCGCCTTTACAGCATGGTCAGTTGACCCTTGGGCCTGGTACCCCTATGTCTGTCTCATCTCCTGTCCAAGAACAAATGACACCGACCGCGAGGGACAATTCCATCGACACCCAGGCCACCGGCACAGATGCCTCAAGGCTCGTCCTTCTAAACGAGCCCGATGAATCAATATCGAGCAGCTCCCCTATGCACAGTATTGGGAATCTAGTGAAGAGAGACGGTGAAGTTTCTGATTCCGTCAAACCCGACAGTCTTTCAGCCCATGGTGCAGGGCCAACCAGCTTTGATCTAAGTAACCTGAATCTCGACGACTCGAGCGACGTTAAAAGACTCTTTGATGTTCTCCAACGCCGCGGGCTTCTCGAGCAGCACGGGTATAAGAAAGAAGAACCTGACGCAGTGGAACTCGTCAAGACCGAGAATGACGCTGCGATAAGTCACACCCAGTGCCATCGCTGTTCTACTTGTAACAAGACATTCCCCCGAAGATGCGAGTTGAAGTGAGTCGTTACAGCTCATTGTCCCTTTGTCATAAAGCGCGCAATACTGACCCACTTGGCAGGAAACACGAGAAACGACATGAGAAACCGTACGGTTGCACCATGCCAGACTGTGAGAAGAGATTCGGGAGTAAGAATGATTGGAAGCGTCACGAGAATACACAGCATTTCATGTTAGAGATGTGGAGATGTGACGTGGAGGGCTGTGTGAAAGTCTGCTACCGTCGAGAACACTTCAGGACCCATCTCGAGAAGGATCACCCGATTACGGACCCGAACATTGTGGAAGCCAAGCTTGAAAGATGTCGAGTCGGAAGAAACTGCGAGGCTCGATTCTGGTGTGGGTTTTGCCAGGAAATCGTTGAAATCAAGCAGAAAGGCATCCAGGCTTGGGCAGAGCGCTTCGACCACATTGACGAGCACTTCAGCGGCAGAAACCGTGCCCAGAGAGAAATAAGCGAGTGGAAGAACTTCGATCCATCACGACGAAGCAAAGACACGTCAATCGAGGATTCTGACGACGGGGATCAAAGCTTCTCTTCAAGGAGGGATGTCAAGACACAATCTATTCGGCAAGGGACCCAGCACTCAGCTGGCTCCACACGGTCTAAACGTAAGCGGACCGACGGAAACGGCGCCGGCAGCTCGAAGAAGGCCAGGGGTTTGCAGAGTCGGGGTTTGATTTGCGTCAGTTGATAATGAGGCTCTTCTCGTCTCGTTATTGCCACTAACTTCTCAATAGTGTTTATGCGGGGACCTAGTGACGGGATCGCAGGTTCGCTGCAACTTTCCCTGCGAGCACATACCGTGCGGAAATTGTGAGGGGGGTTAATCAGGCTATGATTTTTATATATTCGTTTCTTCATTTCTATGGAGGATTATAGGAGCCAAGTAGGTTGTGGTATATATACCCTGGATATCATACGTTGATTCTAGATTTCTCAAGGGAGCTGGATATGTCTTGGGAGTTTAGGAGCTGTGGTACTATGACGCAATCTTTTTGATGTAATCACTTTTAATGGTGATAGCTGCGAGCTACTTTTCTAAGCTCTGGGTTTAGGGTGGTATTCAAAAATCTCAGTAACGGTCCTATCATGATGATTTATGCGTCTGGTATTATGGCAAACAGAGTTGAATATGACAGGTCGATTGTACCTGTGAGCACCTATATTTAGAAGTGCATAGGGCAATTGAGTAGGTGGCTGTTAGTGGGGTTGTTTGACTAACTCTTGCAGCTAACCCTTAGCTGTACTGGCTGTTTAAGACCTCCATTCCTTGCCCACCAATGTACTATGTAAGCCGTTGAAGCTCTCAGTTATGACGTTATAACAACGGAATATCAGCAGACTACCTCTTAGGTACTTATGGATCAACATCTGGTGATGTATTATCTACACGAGCCGCATAAATACCTTTTAATGGTGGCTATTTGCCCCTTCCATCTTCTTGATTTCTCCCGGTGCTATGGTATGTTTCCAATGCCTGCAACGAGCCGGCGGGACATCTCGTATAAGTTGTAGACTTGTCAGCAAGCACCCTAGACGAAAAGGATGAGCAGGGGTAACCCTCCCCTCAGCTTATACGTCACGTCACATCTCAATTGATCAGGTATTAAAGCCAAACCATCTCTCTCACCTTTCGCCGCTTTGTTGTTTGTTTTGTTCTACCAATTTGGCAACAACAACAATAACACATTTTCTCACCATGGAGTCCTTCACGAAGCTTAAACGCCGCGGGACCGACCTGCTGAACTCTCTCCCGCAGAACATGCCCTCGATACCACAAGTACAGATGCCCTCCATGCCTCGTATAGGCGGCCACGGCATGAAGGGCACGTGGCAGCACATATCCCTCCCCTCGCTGCCACGCTCCTCCCACTCGCTCGACGTCATCGCCGGCAACGCCTACATCTTCGGCGGCGAGGTCGAGCCCCGCAAGCCCATCGACAACGACATGCACGTCATCGTGCTACCCTGGAGCGGCGCACCAGCCGACTACTACGCCATCAAGGCCAAGCCGACGCCCAGAACCTCTTCCGTCGAAGACAACGGCGCCGTCCCCACGACAATCATCACCGAGGAAGACGAGACCGAATCACAGCTCAGAGATCCGCTTACCGAAGTCTCGCTGGGTTCTTCCCCGCCGCTCGCGGCGACGACGTCGAATGTAGGCTCGGAGGCGGGGTCCTCGACATCCGACAAAGGCAAGGGATCCGAGACCGCGGCCCTCCCCGCCCCGCGCATCGGCCACGCCACAGCCGTGATCGGGACACGCATCTTCCTGTTCGGCGGACGTTCCGCGGCAGAGGGATCATCGACGCTAGACGAGAAGGGACGGGTCTGGGTCTTCGAGACCAAGACGCACACATGGACGTATCTGGACCCGCACCACAGCAGTCCCGTCCCGCCCCCGCGCAGCTACCACGCCGCCGTAGCGACCGAGAAGCCGCGCGACTTCGCCATGAAGCCCATGCGTCTGCGGCGCTCGTCGACGTGGAAGGAGTGGGCCGAGGGCGACTCGGCCGAGGTGGGCATCCCGCAGCGTCCTGTCGTAGGCACCACAGCTGAGCGGGCGACGGACGACGAGGCTGAGGGCGCGGGTTTTGGAACCTTCATTATCCATGCGGGATGCCTGGAAGATGGCACGCGCACCTCTGATGTCTGGGCCTTTGATGTGCACGCGCGCACCTGGAAGCAGCTTCCCGACGCTCCTGGCCCCGCGCGCGGTGGCGCAGCGCTGGCACTCGCGAAGGGCAGGTTATATCGCTTCGGTGGCTTTGATGGAGAGACTGAGCTGGGCGGCCAGCTTGATGTCCTGCAGCTTATCCTCGACGAGTTCGATGACCAGAGTATTAGAGGCGAAATAGGCATTTTTGCCCGCGGGACATGGGAAAGCATCGTCGCGCCTTCGTCTGGGAACGCAGAGGCCCCTTCCTCAGAAACAGCAGGTCTCACAGCCTCCTCACACGCGGGCACATCTTCTGAACCCTGGCCATCACCTCGCAGCGTCGCGAACCTCTCGCTCGTGCAAGCCGGCGGCGGCCGAGAATACCTCGTCCTCTCGCTAGGCGAGTCATCCCCTTCGCCCGACGGCCATGCAGGCGCAGGCAGCTTTCATTCAGACGTCTGGGCCTACCAGATCCCGCCCAGCGGCGGCACGACGGCGAGCTTCACGGATACCATCCTACATACCGTGGGGCGGAAGACGGGAGGGGGTCACTGGACGCCCGTGTCCGTCGGCCCCTTCGACTCCGACGAGGAGCTCGATGTCCAGGGTCCCGGACCCCGCGGCTGGTTCGGTGCCGCGCCGCTGGGCGAGCTTGAGGAGAACGCCATCTTTGTCGCTGGTGGGTTGACGGAGGGCGGTGTGAGATTGGGAGATGGTTGGATTTTCAGGCTTGATTAAGGTTTGAATGTGCAGGGGCAATGAAAGCAAAGCAAATCAAGGTGACTGGTTGGTTTGGGAGGCACGCTGCATTAGGCAGTTTATCGGTTTTTGGGTATTGGATTTTTTTTTATTGAATGTATGCATATTGGCTATCCTAACAAGTTACAAAATACGGCAAGGTTGGTGCCGATTTGACGGCCGAGGTACTTGGAAGCGCAGCAGAATTTACGCGATTTATATGAATAGCGGACAATGCAAAATAAATAGGTTTTCATAAGCGTTTCAAACCGGGAATCTCTTAAATTCGATATAAGTTGCTGTTTATATACAGTGGTTTCCGCAGCTCCCCCGTCTATGACGAAACCTCTTCTCTCTAAAGTAGCGTCCTTGTCTCGCCAACGACAATATGCACGTACACGGTTCACGCATTATTTTGCTTTTAAAATTTTTGTTGTTGTTGTCTAACAATCGCCCTCCTACATGCTATGCTTTATAGATCGGACCGCGTCGTCTCGGGGCCCCATGGCTCACTTGTCAGATTCGTCTGGCCGGCGCTGTTCTCGCAGGTCTGACGGCTGCTCTGGGTTCCCGGTTTGGGGACGTTGGCGGTGTTGCCGGTTGTGGCGCTCTCTCTGAGCCCGGATAGCAGCTTCTTGGTTGTCTCGGGGGTCAGGTCTTCGTAGTAGTCGTCGTTGATCTGGATCATGGGGGCGTTGACGCAGGCGCCCAGACATTCGACCTCGATGAAGGTGAATAGGCCGTCCTTTGTCGTCTCGCCTTGCTTGATGCCGAGCTCTTCCTTGATTGCCTTCACGATGGCGTCGCTGCCGCAACCGCCGAGTTGGCAGGGGGTCTGTCCGACAGAATGTGTTAGTTACACAAGAGTCCCTGGATAGTGTTGATACCATTGGACAGAAGTTAGACCAGGATTGCGGAAATAGACAATGTAGTGTTGAGCTTCGGGGGATGTTTGGCATTGCCCTAAAAGCTTATTCGGTAACGGAAAGCTGTTGTAGTCGATGAACAATTGGACAACTACGGCTCCCGTAATCGAGCCAATCCACTCAAGTGACACATAATCGTAGCGAATTCGAACTCACCGTAGTGCAGGCCTGGACGTGGAATTTCCCAACGGGTGTGCGGTTGTACATGGTGTAGAAAGAAGCGACCTCGTAGACACGGGCAGGAGGCATTTCGAGAAGTCGGGCGACCTCGTTCATGACGGAGATAGAGGTGAAGCCATGCTGGCGCTGGCCCAGGTCTAGCATGGGCATCACGGCGGCCTTCTTGTACTGGGGCGGGTATCGCTTGAGGATCTCAGCGATGAGCTTCTCATTTTGCGCGTTGAATTTGAACGGGATATTCGGGTTGTTGTCGGGGGTGTTTCGGTGCTGGAACGGGAGTCGTTAGCCATTAGCTATCCCTAGAGATATAACTATGCTTGTAGGTCTCCGCGAGCTATCGTGTATCGACGAGAGAGAAGGCGACGGTGGGCTTGATTGAGTTGGCGGGAGCGGCAATAACTCACCACGGCGAGAGTTTCGCTTCTCCTGGGGTTCGCGGCTGTGAAAGTCCGAATGTGAGATCTCGGTGCTCGGGTGGCCGTGCGGACTGCGCTTCGGAGGAGTAGCGGACTGAGTTTGGACGCCATCATGAGGGTGTGTGAACTGAATTGGCTTCCTGGAGGCAAAGTTCGTTGTCGAGCTCGTTGCAATTGTCTACGATTGTCTCAATTGGAAGCTGATTCACCTCAACGTTGATTGGCTGGAGACACTAAGCTGCCCCATTCAATTGCACAGCTTGAGCTCACTCATAATTGCAGCTGTTAGCGGCCCGGCATTGACACTTGTAGAAGATCAGCTCTTTACAGTGAAAGATCGCCACCATCAAATTCAGGCCAGATCCAGGCATCACAAGTAATGTTCTATCATTTGTAGAATTTCGTGACCGAAAGCTAGACTGTATACGGGTCAGCGTCAGGCATCAGGCATCAGGCGTCACTTCATACGACAAAAATATATAAGCAATCACGAAGTATATCCATCCAAAAGCTCTTTGCTACTACAGTAGCTCATTCTCCAGCTGACCTAAGTGACTTACAGAGACTCGAATGCGTTGTAGTTGCTCACGAACTACTTGCTACCATATTGAAATTAAAGCTGCCGGATCTGCCTTTCAGTCACTTGAGGAAATATGATACTTTTTTTGCCTTGGTATAGAAGCCTCCAGGAAAGATTTAGGGATCTAAAAATAGAATACCCAATGCCAACTGAGGCTCACAGGATGATTTCTTCACATAACTTTACCCTCATGGCACTTATCGAAAGAGAATAGTCTTGCATACAATTAATAAAAAACACAGGCTCCCCATTCCTAATTCCTGATGATAATTTGACGAGTATCCCAAGTCCACGGACCTTCGCCTCTGGACGCATCTGCATTGCGCGTTGCGCGAGCATTCCCATGTCACCTAGCTCTATCGCGTCCAACAAGTGACAACTACGGGCCTGGTCAGATGTGGCGACCTGTAGCCATGGCTCAAGGCTGTAGTGGTAACCAAAAAATACGAAGAAACTAATATTAGTGATCCCTCTCTGCCTGATGTTATGTGGGTTGTTGAACGGGTTGTTGAACCGGTACTCATAGTATCCCACAAATTCCTTCAGCCCGGTCGTGATAAACATACGCTGTCCACCATCCCATAGCAGCTCCGGTCCCGCAAGCCCTGTGGACCACCAGTGGCTGTATGGCCCGGTCATCTTCGAGATGACGAACGCGTAGCGGTGGAACGTGGGAAGCAACTGCACGACGCTAGGGTTGAGCGACTTCTTGAGGAAGAATGACTTGCGCTCGGTGCTGCTGATTATAGGTCCCTTCAGGTTCTTTGACGCGAACTCATGCGGCCACGCTCGAACAAAAACGTTGGCACCCTGGTGCTTGAGCAGAATCCCGAGATTTGCTACTTTACCCATATCGTTGTGGCAGTTGAGAAATAATACGTGCAAGTCCGCCTGCTTCGAATATGAGAGATTCATCTCGATTTTGACTCCCTTGTTTGACATTGAAAAATCGGAATTATACTGGACATCACTGACTAGAACGACTCCGCCCGAGTATAGAAAGTCTCTCGGATGTCGAGCGAAAACGCCGCAGTAGTCAAGGGGGGTCACGGGCTCGCCTTCAGATGACTTCCACGCGAACAGTGATAAGTCGTTGTTATTTTTCACGATTTCCTCTTGTAGGCGAATGAATGCACGCTCGCCTTCACCGTATAGCATGGGGAGATTAACTCCGAATATCCCCAAAAGGCAGTAAGCCATATCCTCGATCCGTGTTGTTTCCCGCCTTGCCGCCCACGACATTCTCGCTGCTATCGATACTTGGCTGAGAACATATTCCAAGTCTCGGTCTTTCGATGCCAGCAAAATATGTTCTTTGATACCAGTAATATCCGAGATTTCCTTGCTCAACGTAGCCTTTGACCCAATTGTTATCCAAGACGCATCATAGAAGCGCACTTCCGCAGGCGCAATCAGCTCTTGAAGCGTCCATCCCCGAGTGAACCACCTCGAGGCTTTCAGCTCGCTGTCAGGGTTGGAATGATCGTAGTCGGCTAGGTAGACGTAGCAGATATCTGCGGCCGCATACCAGGGGAACATGGAATTGATGGCTTCGGTGAGTTCCGCACTGCTGGTTTTATTGATGCAGCACGTATCACACCAAGCGAATTGATAGCCCTCGTCCCCAGCGAGCTGGCAGAGCTTTCGAATCTTGTCCCAGCCGCGCTTTTTCATGGCGGTTTGGTTCTTGAACTCGTCGAATTGGACTTCTTCACCATCCTCCCAAGCATGCGAAAGAATGGCATATTTGAATCCTACTGGACTTCCCACCTCCACAAGAGTCAGTTTTTGACAATTGATAAGCCACATTAATCTCTGAGTGGAGAGCCTGAATTAAAGGGGAGCTGTGGGAATAGAGGGCAATTGACGGGAATGCGCGAACGTTTAGAAAACCTCAAATGTCTAGTTGCCGAGTGAGTATGCACCAAGCTATAAAGTCATTATCGCAGAGAAAAGAAAAGGTTCATCAGTAACGGAGTCAGCAGGCAGGACGCGAAGTCAAGCAGTCGCTGATTGCTAACTTTTTAAGTCTCTGGGCCTCGTGAATGGGCTAATATAGCTGAAGATATATTCTCTCCGCACCTTAAGAGATGGTACGTGTAACTAAGCGTTTGTGAGACAAGGAGAGAAATATATAAGGGGGAAGAAGCGCGACCCCTCGTCACCTCATCGCCGACCGATCATTTCCGACACTTGAATTTGCTGCAACATTGCTGATAAGCTGAACTACCAAATATTCCGGCCCCCGACGCTGACATGTCTGAGGGGTGGAGGCGGAAAGGAGGTCTTGAGATCCTACTTAAAGTATAAGTCACAGTAGCGCCAGGCAGGCTGTGACTAAAATGGAAAGCTTTTTCGTTGATTGTTCAGCTGCCATTTTAATACGGCGTATTTAAATTTCAATAATAGATGCATACTCTGACCAATTAAACCATTGCAGACTACGTCTAGAGTTTTGGGGGGTCTGGTGTTAATTTCCTAAGCTTTACTTTCCCTTACACTTGATTGTTGTTGCTAATACGTGTTCGGGAAAGGTAAAGCTTTCTAATTAACGTTGATCAATATCTCCTAAAGCCAACGGCTCGGGCTAAGAACCTATCAATATTTTCGATAACCTACCGTAACCTAAATGCGATTAAGTACCTAGTTTCAAGCGCTTGGATTAAATCTAAAAGTGGTAAATACTGTTTCGTTTGAAAATGATCTTTGACTAAAGTATATAACTTGTTATGACTGTACATGGTGTAATCTCATCAAAATAGGGGATGACAGGAGGCTCAAAGTGTTTTCTCAACGAGGAGACAAATCTGCGATGTTGAAAGCGGTATAGACCCCAGCAGGTTGGGCTCTTAAGCTCGAAAACGCTGTAACCACGAGAAAGAGACGAGATATTACGTGGAGAGGGACGAGAATGGCCCAGATGAGAACCCTATAGATTGGGTGGAAACGTAGACTTAGCTTTTTCGTTTCACGTGTACTGGAATTCCTGTTCCCTTGGGTTGAAGCGGACCCTTCATCATCTCGCTTCAACGACTCCTGTTGCGACGAAAATTTCCGACGACAAAAAGGTTTTATATGCGTTTCCCAGCTGGCTTTGTCCGGAGGAAATAGCAATACTTCTAATAGCCAAATGATCAGTGATGTTCCCGTGATAATAGAACTCGCAACTAGCCACCCGAGATGTTCGGAATGCGTGGGGAAATGGGAATTCCAAGCTGCAAGATGAAAAGCATTGAAAATCTTGCTGACGAAAAAGAAGGCTAGCTTATGCGAAAGCGTTAATTCAGGAAATGTGCCATTAGAAAAGCGCACTAGTTGTTGCCCTTGACTATGAAGTGACCAGCCGAATGCCTTTGCGATAGTTGGGTATCCAGGTGGCTTTTTGTTCATATGGTCTATGTGTTGACGGAAAACAACAGCAGCCTCTTCGCTTCCTGACACGATTTGATGCAAAGATACATCGATCTTAAAGGTAATGCCTTTCCGGACATCATTTGGTTTATGTAGCCAGCAGACGAAATTCCCAAAAGAAGAAAAAACAATGGCACCAGTAAAAATTTCAAGAGCTGTTATTGGGAGTGGGACTATAGCTCGGCCGAGAAGCTGGAATAAAAACCAACTGGCCTGGAGGAGGGTGAAGGACTTGGTAAGGAAATCAGCCTTTGACTTATCCCATATCTCCTCAGCGGTTATGTTCGGGCATTCCAAATATTCCTTCTCGACAAGGAATGCCACCTGACTGCTGTCAACAACGAAAGGTACGCCACCATCGGGTAGCAGTAGAATTCCACCCATGTCCGCGAAATGGCTATGCCGTAAAGTCCAATGAGGGTAGCCAAGCTCGCGAAAACGTTAGACAGATCGCCGTGCGGATGCGTATTAGGAGAAAGATGCCGACAAGACGACCTCAGGCAACAAAACTCCCCAGAGCATCCATTTCAGCTTGCGTAGTAAGATCTTGAGCTCGCTGTCAACTGGGTCAGGAACGTTTAGACATACAGATGTCCATGTGCAAAGGAGGCTGGATAAGAAGGATGAAAAGATGATATCGATAGAGCCTCTAGTATTGGGACCGGATACCCATCCCTGTGAGGTATAAACATGATATCCGGGAGTTGTAAGGTCCATACTTTAAGATGATTTAACTTACTGGCAAGGATTGGCTTGATTGGTTCATGGCGGGATATACTACTTGAAGTCGTAGTACATAAAAACAATAACAATAGAGGCGCGCTCGTAAGAAAGATGAACCTCATTATATGTCTAGTTTATTTTAAAACAAGAGATGCCACAGTCAGGTGTCTTATATGCATGAGAATTCAAATAGACTAATGTTTCTTTTTAAGACCTACATACGTAAAGTCTTTGACTATCTTATCCTTGAGTTCTGCTTCACGGGGTGGGCATCGAGGTCCTTGGCCTCGTCCTTGATATCCTTGCGCCAGTTGGTGCGGGTTGGGGGCCGGCAACATCCTTCTCAGATCGGTTGAACTTACAACAAGCCAAAAATAGGTCAGTCAATATAGAGCAAGGATATTGGTAGCCAACACCGAACTGACATGCACTTCCTCCCCGCCAAGATGTCAAACCTTAATTGGTAGTTGTGGTTTTAATTCAGTCTGACTCATATCATTCTGTCCTACGACTAACCCCCACGCCAATTATTTTGTTTACATATATACCAAAAACAGCAGAGCAGTTACAAGACAATTGATAAAACATAGTTTCCGTCCGTTTTTAAGACCGAGCGGTCGTTGAAAGACGTTTCCCCATTCAACCCAGACGCGCGAAACCCGTGGTCTTCATGGACAGATATGAGCAGCATTTACGATCACTGATTTGAAGCTGCCCTATGGCCACATGATGGCCACCGATTCGACTTTTTACTTCTCATCGTATTAGAGCTAAGAAGCTTAGGCTGCAAGTGCGTTTACTGCGCATCGTCTTGTATATCTCCGACCTGGATGCCGTTAGTAAGTCTTAGGGACCCTCTCATGTGTCTGGACTTACGCGTAGTGTCCCCTCCGTAGCCAGGCCATGAGCCCAGAAACCGCCGATCGAAGGCGACGTGCGAGACATGCTATCATGGGTTAATAGCAACCAGAACCCGAAAACCGGCTTAGCGAGGATGTCTAAGACGGCATAAGCGATAATCTCGCCATCGACATTGACTATGCGAGCGCCATCGGCAACTCCCCAAACACTATTCTTCGTTAGAAAACCAACATAATTCTCGAGAAATCATGGCATGATCACAACCACACGTCGCAATGGTGAACTTACATTGGGTAAACAGTCCAGAGGCACAATGTAAAGAGCGAGATGGCGCCGAAAAATACTCTCGTCTTGTTGTCCTTCGCCGCCACCGTCTGACGGCCCTTGTAGCCCAGCTGGTAGATGATGGTGAGGAATGCAACGCATGCGAAGGCGTACCAGCCCCAGCCCTGCCCTTGGTCACGGGATAACGCGGCGAAGAGACCCGTTAGGATCATGACCACGTCGGAGAACATGAGCACGAGGATGCTGGCGCCATTTAGGCCGGCGAGGAGTGATAGATCGAGGAGCAGGAGTGGCGTGGTCATAGCCCACTATTCTCATGTCGATGGTTAGCTCATTACGCCCATTAACAGCTTAAAGTGAGAATCACGAATTAGAAGAAAGAAGAAGAGGCGTACATCGATATACCGTGCCCAGAATACTTGTCTCTTGACGAGTTCTGTGATGACGTGGAGCTTAGACTCTTTGAGAATCGTCGTGTGGTAATTGACACCGGCTCCAGTTGCCATGGCATAGTAAGATAGGAATGCAATGGTAGTGATGAACGCCGTGATGATGTGGAACATGCGTTTTTGCTATGCGAAGTTAATAAACTGTTTATTTCATCCTGATTTATTTGTGCATTATTATATTTGTGCTCTTACCACTGGGACCCTCATTGCCATGCCATAGAACACGAGCGAGGAAATACCCATAACAACGCAAACCACCCTATTGATATTGTCAGTCGAAGCTCTTTATCTACCCAAACATGATCAATCGACGCACCAGAGAGTCTTGTGTCCAACTTCAGTTGAATACTGTGTGTGTATTTTGGGAATATCGGGTGTTACGGTCGGGAATGGTAGGGTAGAGGTATGCGTGGGTGTGTAGTGAGTCGTCCGAGCAGGTCCGAGGACCTGGTCGAATGCATCTTCTGGGATCATCATCTTGAAAGTCGTTCTGTTGTTTACTCTTTCTCTCACGGAGATTTGTTCGTGTGATACTTCTTGCGGCTTTGTTTTGAATATTTGTCGGGCTTTTGTAGTATATTTTCACGGCAATCTCAGAAGAAGCAGGACAATTGATAAAGTTAAAGAGCAAGCAAAGCTGGCGTAATGCTATGTATAAGCCATTTTCGATCCCAGCTGTTTCAAAGAAAATGGTGTCGTCACTGTCCTATCATCGTATAGGTCGGCCGGCCAATCGGAGCTCAGCAACATGTTCGATTTGGACATGGAGCCTCAGTTGACTGACTTTGGGGGTGCAATAACCTTGATGCTGACCCCGGTAAGCTTGCGGGGAAGCATATTCATTACGCGACTTCAATGCGAGTTTTGGTTCTAAGACGCATTCAACATCATTGATGGCCACTCGTGGCAGCCTAAATGCTACGAACCGAAGTTTGAACGATTGATCGTGTGTGTTGCTCCGGATTGGATAATGTAATAATCATTGAGCACTGAGATCGGATCAATCTCTAATCGCCATGAAAGTACGAAGTATAGATGCTATTTATTACCTTTGAAGCTCCAAAGCTCCATGACCTAGGTATCTTGATGTGGTGTTAGAGTGTTAGAAGTTCTGACAAGCGCGGCGCTGAAAGTCTGCATCGAAAAACACCCATGCTGAATCGGAAAAAAGCCATTTAGTCTCGATTATCGGAACAGGGGCCCCTATCCCACCACCAAGATCGGGCGGATCTTGAAGGTTTCTGTCATGCGTGTCATCAGCTTCGGCATCTTGGACGCGCACCTTGATTCCGCTTATTTGGCTTTAGCTTTCTGTATCCTGCTGTCAACTACCCATCGATTCTAAGACATGATATTACCTTCTCGTATCACTGACGCCAATTCAATGATCCACAGGGCATAGGCACTTTGGCTTTTGACCAGCATGGGATTTCACCTATCCCTCTTGTTGTGTACATCATGGAAAGAGATTCAGACTTGAATTCGTCTGTAGAAAGGGCGAGGTGTTTGATTTGTGGGCCGTGCGTTGATTGCCCCATTATGAAAGCTTAAGCTCCACTTTCTACCCCTCCAGCGGAAGCTTCCTGGTTGCCATACCCACCCTACCCAACTGTCAAAACCGCTGCCCCACTACAATAGGTACATACCGTAGTGTAAACAGCTACATTCACCAACACTGGCACAGCTTAACAAACACCAGCAGCACTACACACGTTAGCATATATGATCACGATCGGTATAGCATATACGCCCACTACTACATATCAAGAACACTCGACTTCTAGCCGCCCGTGTGCTTGCCAGCATATCTCGTTCCGTCGACATGGACCAGTGTGCGAGCGTGCTGCTGGCATTCCCGCCGCAGAGCGGCCTTGTTGACGACGAGACCTACCATAAAGCCGTCTCTGCTCACATACAGCGCTTGTCGAGGATGCTCAAAGAACGGGCCAGGGACTTAGTAGTCTACAGCGCCTCACTTTTTGACGTACCTTCCCCTCCTAAACGTCTGCTTGCTTGCTCTGACCACAACGCTTAGATTGTCGACGCAGCCGTGAATTCACTATCCTACCTCACCATTCTACATGCGTTGATATTCCCCAGCCCAGCATCCGGTGTGCCACAAGACTTTATACTAGAGAAGCTCGTCATATTCATGATCAAATTTGATGGACGGCAGTGTCGCTACGCTAATGTTCTGCTGCTGGACGTTATGGAGGCCGTTGGAAGCGGTCGATTATTGCCTGTAGGCACTACCGTCGCCCTAATACTCTCTCCCTCTGTTTTGCTGACATATTGGATTAGCCCTCTGTAGCAGTCGAAACTCTCGCTACGGCCATCTTAAAGCTCGATCCATCCGGAACTATGTTAACCTCTTCACACCTCCTCTTGACGAAGCTAGCATATGACACAGGCAATATACGACCGGCGTTGCCCGTGATCGATAAAGATATCGTATACTATCCAGGAATGGCAAACCACGACAGCGCCCCGTATCCGTGTGATCTGGAATTGTCCCCTCCCTCGTATATTTCGAAAAACTCTGGGCTTACGGCAGCGGTGAAGACTCCAATGGTACTGGAATATGATTTGCTTTGTGGTATGATGTATTGCGCGAAAAGAAAATGGAATAAAGCTCGCGCCGCCTTTGAGCGTGCCGTCACATTCCCCACTAAAGATGGCGGTTGTAGTAAGATTATGGTCGAGGCTTTCAAGAAATGGATTCTGGTCAGCTTACTTTCGGACGGGAAGCATTGCGACACGCCGCCCCATACAACTGCGTTCACGATTAAGAATTTTGGAATACTAGGTAGGCCCTACGTAAACCTGGCGGTGGCCTTTGCCACGGATGATGTCCAGCAGTTCAAGCTGGAGGCAGATCACCATACAAATGTGTGGCGGGATGACGGAAACATAGGCTTGGTACAGGAAGTCATAGCGGCATATCAAAAGTGGCGCGTCCTATCGCTGCAGAACATCTACACTAAGATATCAATCGCCGAGATCCGCCAGCAGACGAAAAGTGCCGAGACGGGCGAGATCCTCAACAACAACGAGGACGTTGAGACGCTCATTCAAAACATGATAATAGCAGGGATGCTGAAGGGAGCCATCGAGAAGAATGACGATGGAACGAAATTCCTAAACTTCCTGTCTCCTACTACACTTCTATCAGAGAAGGAATTCTCAGAGGAACTCCAGAGTACCGTGGCCAAGGTGAAAGATCTGAGCGCCATCTTCCACGCCACGAGCCAGCGCCTGGGAACCAGCAAGGAGTACATAAAATGGACTATTAAGGATAGCAAGCGCGACAAATCCACCGAGGCTCAGGACCCGACACTCGGCTTCGAGGCCCAGATCGACGACGAAGATCTTATGGGTGGCCTCCCGAACATCTAGAAGAGATTCTTCGAATGGCGGGCCCAGTTGATGGAGGCAGGCTTTTCAGGTGACTTTCTTGCTGTCCCGCATATGACGAAGTATTCTTATCCACAGAAACTCGTCTGCTTTTACCCCCAATAAACGTCAGACGTGACGAGCCAAATTGTGGAACATGCGGACGATCGGGGTGGAAAATGATAGAGTAGAGGCTGTAGCGCGCCATCGTTTGCGCAGTGCGCAGTTGGCAGTTGGTTACTGCATCAGGTTACGCACCATGAATAAGCACCGCAGGCAACGGTGTTAGAAGAAAGGCTCATCCGCATGTATTTGGGAACGTTGCCAGATGTATCGACATCAGAAGTGGCGATGGATCACGAAGAAGGATTACAAACCTCGCGACCCTAATGAATTAGATGATAAGCGAGCCCAGTCCGTTACGAGAGAATAGAGACTACAATACTAAAACATCAAGTGAAATGGTCAGCATTATTGCTTCTTCACGTGTAAACAATTCACGTGTAAACAATATTGCTTCTCCGCAGATTCCAGCTCGTATTTTATTAACAATCGTCTCATATGTGCTGTTCCGCGCATTACATACATATGGGTATGTCCATGACCTCTTCCCTTGTTTTGGTAAGTTAAGCAAGTAAGCACGTGTACATGTAGTACATCCTAGGCTATCGTCGCAACTTCGAACTGACAGACCTCCACCAGAGAGCTAATTGTCTGTCTGTCTATCTGTTGTCTCATGTCTCGTTCACATTTGGGTGCCCTCCGCTTTCTCTTCCCTTTTTGGCTGCTATCCCGGCAGAGGGCTAATTGGTAACTGATTAAGTTACTAACTTGTGTCCTTGAGCTCGTCTCTCGTTAATATGAGTTTTCCGATTATTTTGATATTGTACCCTGCTTCAGGACCGACGACCCGAACATCGATCTAGCGACTATCATGAGCTAACTTCAAACTGCTTAATCAAATTCTCTAGCTTCGTGATTTCGGAACTGTAGTCCAGCTGGCTGGCACTCATAACTTGATACCGGACTCTAGAAAGGTATATCTCGTCAGTAATTTGTAGAGTAGAAGAACAATATGATTTCAAACATTTAACTCAAAGCAGAGGAAGGCGAAGAAAAAATGCGTGGATGGGCGAAACTTACCTTTGATTCTCACCATACATGTCCATCTTGGCGCGGCAGCGGAAGTTAAGCTTTGTGCAGTTGGCAGCCTCGAAAATGCCGGGGACGCGGTCCTCGTCATTCTCCTTGATCTCCATGAGCTCGTCGGCCGACATGCCCATGACGACGCGGCCGACATCGTCAAAGCACGAGAGCCACAGCTGGCCCGTGTGGTCGTTGACGTTGACGCTCATGATGTAGCGGTACTGCGGGCGCGGGTGGTTGACGTTGCATTTCTCGCACCGCCACGTCCCGTCGCCCTGGTCGACTACTTTCTTGTTGCAGCCCTCACTGCTGCACGCCGGGTATGCGAAGTTTTCCTGCTTGATGTACACGATCGTTGCCATCAGCGAGAAGTAATCCGCGTTCTCCATGCCTAGGTTCTCGTCCTTGACTTGCGAGATGCACTTTGCCTGATCCTGGCGTCCTGTAGCGGTACCCATGGTAGACATGTTGTTATGCGAGCTGAAGTTATCGGTGCGTCCTTGTGAGTCGTACCAGCCCTTCAAGCGGTGTGCTTCCTCAATATCGGGATCCAGGGCCATAGTGCCAGATGCGAGGAGAGAGAGAGAACGTCCGCCAAAATCAGACACTTTTACGCCTTTGAAAGCAACAACTGACTCTGGCTGTGCGCTAAACGTGGTAGCGGTCTTGCCCCATATGGTGAGGCGAACCGAGAATTGTGAGTCGTCGACGAGTGTGAGTTCACGCTTGTCGTAGGGTTTTCCTGTACTCTTTGCGGTGATCTGTGATACATCACCAACGTCCTTCAGCACGCCCACGACGTCTACTGTGGCGTCTTTCTCGACGGACTGGAGATCGGAGATACTGATAAAGTTGAAGCGAACCTGAGGTACACTGGACTGGTCTTCGGCCTTCTCTATGATTGTTTCCCGCTCAAACGCGAGCTCGTAATCGTTGGGGAGATTCGAAAATTGCTTTTTGGCTAGGTTGACTTTGCAGGTGCTAATGTAGTAGACTTGGCCTTCCTGTAACAGCTCGTAAAAAGCATCACACTGTTCATTGAACCCCGTCGCCTTGATCTCGCCACTTTCGTCAAGGAGGTTGACCGAGAATAATTTACCCTCTCCGGACGCCTTATGCCAGGTCTTGATATCTGATTTTGATGTAACACGAGCCTTAATGGTCCACTTATGTGCATAAGGGGTAATTGACTCGATGGGATAGACGACAACGTTCCCACGAGTATTAGAAGCGGCAGCAGTTCTGCCGCCACCACCAGTCGGCCCCATATGAGATGACATAGGTTCTGTCTTCACCGGCGCTGAGGACTCAGACTTGGCGCCATAGAAACCAGAACCGCCAATTGCGTTGCTCGCGGGTTGTGACTTGGCCTCGAAGGGTGCGGGTTCACCGATTCTGTCGTGAGAGCCGAGTTCTTCAGCTACCTCAAGTTCGAGAATGATCAAAATACTGCCAAATGTCAGCGCCCAGGTTCCTGTAAGGGGATCGCAACACGCACTTTTTTCCCTTGACGGCATTCGCCTGGTACGATTTCACCCGGACGACGCAGCCTCGGACGAGCTGATTATCGTGTATGACATGATTGGCCTCTATGGGATGATGAGTCAGGGATCAGGGATGTCGTAACCTTTACACGGGTGGAACGGCCTGCTTACGGGTTGCCAGCATACACTGGACGTAATTCCTGATATCGCTAAGCACAACTCGATATCGCTCTGGTTGGGCGGGAGCGCCAGGCGCTGGTTGGGCGGCCAGAGACTTGATCTGAAGACACTGGAGGACGGGGACGGGGAATCTTTGCTCGGCACTCTCGGGGTCGTTGAAGATGGCGCTGGAGCGTCGGGTCAGTCTTTAGATCCAAGCTCGAGCCTACCACAAGGAGGCAAGGGGTGGTGGTGGTATACGCACTCTAAAGCGCCTTGAGTGATGGCCTGCTGTGCCCCGGCGACCGACATCTTGACTTGATCTTGATCTTGATCTTATATATCTCGATAGTAGATCGCGCGCGCGTGTGTAACACAGGTCTACTATGATAAGTGGAGGTGGATAACGAAGGGGCTCTTGGTGGCAGAGAACTTGTCAGGTACTAATACAGAACGCGTCGGGCTACGAAAAGTCGCGTCTCAGCTGTCTCCTCATTAAAGTCCCATTTTGGCGGCATGTGGAGATATTTCTAGCGTGGGGGGGTTTCAGTACTCTGTTCAGTAGGCAGGCAGCAGCGGCGCAGTCGTAGTGGGCTGTTCCTACTGCGGATCCTATTTATCACCCCTCACATTAGGACTTAGATAGGGACCTGGGACGTCATCCCCCGCAGCAAGTTCTCCGCTAGAGCTCATTGTAAGGTGAGCTGCCTGTATATACACCGAGATGGGCAGTCGCTGGTGAAACGGCACTAAGGATCAATGCAAGTGGTGTAAACAACTTCATACTACCTATGTAGGTAGCTTACCCTATATCCATCTATCTGTCTCTGTATTCAAACTCATTCGCAACTCCTATACTCTATGGTCAACCTCTTAAGCAGCCGCCTAGGTTAAATATATTGCGACACATCGTTGTATTCGAAATCGCAAACAACAACTACCAGGTGTCCCTTAACAGCATCAGCTATGGCAGACCACGACATTGCGACGAGAGCTCCTGAAAGCGATGCTCACGAATCTCCCGCGCCGGCCGAGTCGCCAGATGAGTCTGGCCCTGTCATGAGCGAGCATTGCACTACCGACCGGCCTACGCGTACGTTGATGCGCTTAGTCTGTCACAGTCATTCTAATTGACTAACCCATAATGCAGCGAGTGGTGAAGCCCCCAAGGGCGAGATCAGAAAGCTTGGTGGGATTGATGTAATACCTAGCCTAGCCCATCGTTTCATGGCAGATTATTGTGCTAACACCACTGTAGGTCTACCTAACGAAACCAGAATCCTACCCTTCAAACCCATCGAAACTCCTACTACTCCTGACTGGCGGCACTGGCCTTAAGTCAACAAACAACCAGATTCAGGCCGACAGATTTGCAAGCGAAGGCTACGTAGTAGTCATGCCAGATCTATTCGACGGCGACCCAGCACCTAACTCGGCCGCCCTTCCTGAGTCTGAGACGCTGGCCACTTCGCTCCTCGAGACATTCAAGCTGAAAGCCGCCGAGACGGCCAAGTCATTCCTGCTTGATATGTGGATGGCACGACATACCGAGGAGAAGATTCTCCCCATACTAGAAAAAGTGATCCACGCATGCGAGGGGGAGTTTGCAGATGCGGTGGGAAACGGTGGCGGCATCTACGCCGTGGGCTACTGCATAGGTGGTCGTTATGTGCTATTACTAGCAAGCGAGCGAAACGCCGGTCAAACAAGCTGGACTGGAGCACAGAAACAATCAGACGAAGAGGCCGGCGAAGGTCAGGGTCCCCCGAGGAAGGGTCCGTTCATCAAGGCCGGTGCTCTAGCACACGCTACCCTCGTGTCGCCGGATGATTTCGGAAACTTGAAAGTCCCCATAAGCTTGGTTTGCGTCGAGAATGACCCCGTATTCCCCGACGAGGTTCGCACAGCAGGCGAAGATGCAATGTCGAAGAGCAACCTAGAACACGAAGTTCAGGTCTATCCCGGTGTACCACATGGTGAGCTAAAGCTACCTTAGCTGAATGCAATGAAATCTACTGACAAAATCCAGGTTTCGCAGTTGCCGGTGACTATGCTGACACTAACATTAAGGAGGCACAGGGCACGGCGTATGAGCAGATGCTAAAATGGTTAAATGAACACTAAGGAGTCAAAATTGGAATTTAGGGCTTGGTTTTGGCGTTGGCGGTTGGCGTGATTGTTTGAAGATGATGAAAACACACACCAGTATTTGCACATAGGGTAGAGACTAACGTCAGTAAGACTTTGAACTGGAATAAATCTCATGATACACTATTACGAATGATTATGGAATATTTCCACAACCTATCTATCTATGGAACGGTGCAGATAATCTTACCCGTCGTCACATTCTTCTCCATCAACTCGTGCGCTTTGATGACATCCTCCATGGCGAACACGGAGTCAATCCTGACCTTGAGCTTCCCGCTCTCGAAATCTGGTAAATACTCAGCCAGCCTGTCCTTCAACCTACCCTGGTAATCCGGGTCGCGGCTGCGCAGCGTAGATCCCTCGACACGAATGCGCTTGAACAGCAACATGCCAATATCAACTCCCTCAAGCTTCGAACCGCCCATCAGGCCCAGCATGACCCAGCGCGAATCCTTAGCCGCGGCGACCATGTTCTTCTGGAAGTAGCTCGCGCCAACAAAATCGACAATCAAATCGACTCCTTTCCCGCCCGTTGCCTCCAGGATTCCCTTAGCCCAGTCTTCCGTCTTATAATTAAAAGCCTTCGTAGCGCCAAGCTCAGACTCAATGAAGCGACACTTCTCGTCCGTGCCCGCAGTCGCATACACGGCCGACGCGCCGGAGTCGAGCGAGAGCTGGATGCCCGCAATGCTCACGCCGCTGGCGCCCGCATGCCATAGCACAGACTTCCCCTTGGCGAAATCGCCCACGAAGTGCAGCGCCTGCGTCGCCGTCATGAAGGTCTCGGGGATCCCGGCCGCCGTCTCCCAGGAGAGGAAATCCGGCTTGCGCAGGAGCATTCGTATGTCTACAGCGATGTACTCGGCGTAAGCTCCGCCGTAGGCAAGGCCGAAGACTGCATCGCCTTCTTGCAGCTTCTCGTCTTTCGTAGAAGATGAGGGTGAAGAGAGAGGAGGTCCGAAGCTCTCGATCACACCGCTGAATTCGACGCCTAGCGTCGATGGCGCCTGGGGAGGAAGGGGATAGAAACCCTCGCGCTGGAGCAGGTCCATTCTGTTTAGCCCGAAGGCTTTCACGCGCACGAGGACTTCGCCTTCTTTGGGCGTTGGCTTTGGCGTCGCCTCGTTGATGAAGAGGGAGCTTGCTGGCCCTTTGCCATTTTTGATATCTGCGTCATGGAGTCGTTAGTGAGATTAGACTGCCTAAATTTTGAAAACGTATAATGTGTCGTGAGTGAGAATTGTTTGTAAATGAATACGCGGTAGAGCAGTTAATTGGTTTTTGGAGGATAAGTGAAAATGAGGTCATCGTGAAGTGAGGGGTTCATCATACGTACCAACTGCTTTCATAGTAGCACCCATTTTCGAAGATGTGTATTCCTTTCTACTTTGGTAATTGAGTGTGAAAGGAATGAGACAGTGGCGTACTTCGTAATGTTATTAAGAAAGCACGAGTTCTGGCTGTCGGTTTGCCGTGTCAACTAATTATTGACTTTTAGGAGTCGGTGACATCACCTTTTATTTATACTGGATCTGTCTCCCTACCGAGGCATACTAAATCTCTTCATGGGCATTTAAATTCCCGGACTATCTATTTCTTTTGGGCAACAATTTCTAAGAAACTACCCATTAGTAAGACTCGATAAGATTCGTAGCGCCTCGATGGATGATTAAGCCCTCTCCGGAGTTTCGCAATCGCATTCGTTTCTCAATTAACCCCGCCAAAGAAAGTCTCCGAATCCCGGAGCCGGGTCGGAGGCGGCACAACCTCGACAACACCCTATAGATAGCGCCGGCACTTTTATACTAGTATTGTGGAAATCCCGGTGATTACTAAGTTATATGTTCATACTAATGGCATATATTGGCAACTTACACTATATATATACTACGGTCGAATTCTCTCAGCCACAATCTTCTAGTCACCTCTATAGCTGTCGAGGACTTGAAGACCGTAAGGTACAGTCTTGTATCCTTATGAAGGGATATCAATCCAAAATAGTAGGACGGAATATACGTTAAATGACTTTATTCAATTGCGCATATCAGATTACGTCTATTAACACACAGGTACCCCAACAAAAAGGAAATATAGCCCGATATGTGCTCGCAATACCAAATCTTTTCGACCGAACACGAAGTTTATAGGTAAATATGAAAGAAAACACATAGTCGTAACTCATAAAACTGGGTTGTTGGCATTCTATCCTAGTTCTCCACCGTTGCTAGAAGTTTTAGGGGGTTGGTACGTGTTTCGCAGGGGCTTCGGATGTGACTGTAGTCCGAAAACCTCGTTGAAGCGGGTTTCGAAGGAATTGTTGAACAGATCAAGTCCGGCAAGGGCATCTGCGTTGGAGCCTTCGAATTCGTAGGAAGTATTCAGACTGTATTCGTTAGTTTCCGAGAAATTCGTTGAAACATCCGGTTCGTAAGACATAGTGGAATAATCATCGCTAAATACCAGTGATGGTGCCTCGGGTTGGGGAAGAGGGGAATCCCCGGTTTCCCGAAAACTTCTAATAAGCTCCATGCATGCCTGGATTTTCGACGTATCCTGTTGGGTTTCATGGCGATCTCGAAGGCGATTCTGGAGATAGGTCTGAAACTGAGATAATGAGTCGGCCCCGAGACAGTTCGAGACGGGGGTACTGTCTTCGTAGTATGGCGAAGGAAGGTTTTCTTCGGGATTCAGCCGAAAGATAATCCGGTAGATATCATTCCACTTTTCTTCGTCTGAGCAACGACGCGATTTCTTCTTCAATTTAATCATTTGTTCTGCATCGATTCCTTCGAGGTTGGATCCGATATCAGGATGGACAATGCACGATTCCGCGTTTCGCTGATGCTGGCGAAGATTTGAATTGCTTTCGAATTCAACGAGACAACGGGGACATTGATAACTAGGAGCAGTGTGCTTGCGATACAGATGCTCCTTTAATCGGTGGATAGTCCATCCTGGACCAGGCCCAAGACAGCATTTCCAATCTTTTGTAGTTAAGTATTTGTCTCCTAACTTCCTAGAATATGGGCATGCAAACATTCTAGGCTTAGAAACGGCTGCTGGCGGACTTGGAAGTTGAGGGATGTCTAACGCATTGAAAGGTAAAGAAGTCTCAGTCAGGGATTGGTTTCTTTCCGATTTCTTTTGAAGTGTTTTCTCTCGTTTTTGGCGCTTTGCTTTACGGTGACACTTCTCTTCATCGGGATCAGCGATACTATCAAAGACCCTTCTGAGATTAGGCTGTGCCTCAGTAAAGGAAGGAGGTAGTAGGTAATTCTCTTCTATAATGCTGAAGGGGTTCTCGTAGGACTCTGACGCGGATGAATATTGGCCAGCTTGATTTAATGGCTGATTAATATAATCGTCAAGCCATTGGCTCGACGCCGGGGCACCTGAGCCTAGCGCCATTTGTTGATGTTTGTATGAGCGGGCTGTTAGAGCTATGTCTCGCGGATTGGCGATGTGTGACAAGGTCGATTGAGTAGTACTTGATGTGAATGAATTACCGGAAGTCGATATATCGGCAATACAGTGGTTGTTTCTTTCGCAGTGAACAATTGTTAATGATAATGGTGGCTTCTGTGGCCGAGGTACAGCCACTGTATACGCTGGTGTATCGACACATCGACGATGTAGCTGCCGAAGGACTTTGACAAGACGATCGCTAGAGAGCCTACTGTGCTTATTCACATCAAGGAGATAACGGCGAATCAGGTGCAGGAGATCTGTGAGATAGGGGCTGATATTTGGATCGCAGCAAAGACTCTCAATGTACTAAATTTTCAAGTTAGAGTATTGATATAACACCAGAGAGAGACAGACGAACCTGAGTGATTGCTGGCTTCAGGACGGCAACGGGCACATTATCAGGGGTAGAATCGACAATATCAAAGAAAGTATCACTATTGATATAATTCTGCCCATTGAGTCGAGTTGGTGTCTGTCGGATGAGCCGAAAGCACAAAAGACCGTTCCATCCCCAAAGAAGCCATATGACAGTCTCAAGGAAAACGCATCCTAGAGACCAGATATCAGCACGATCATCTACTGCACACTTAGTTAGCGGAAAGAGTGAAAGCGTTGACATAAAACTCAAGCTTAGAGAGAATCCTTCACGATCTCTTTAAAAACAGAGTTGGAGCAGGCGCTAGGAACTACTTACTGCGACCTTCGATCTGATGTTCAGGGGATTGATATGTGGGTGTGAACCCTTTTGGAATGTCACCTCCGCGAGCAGCAACAAGGAATCTTTCGGAGACACCAAAGTCCCCAATCTTCCAGACATGGCGAATACCACCTTGTCGGTCGCCCTCAAAAAGGAGGATATTTTCCGGCTTTATGTCCCCATGATATGCCCGTAACTCGAAGAACGCACCTTGATGGCTGTGATCGTGATTTTTTTCTCTTCCTTGGTATTGTTGATGGTGAATTTCACGCAAAGCTTCGGAAAGTCCGAGGCACTGTCCAGCAACCCATATTGACACTTCGGGATCCAAGATGGGTTGTGGGTGCTCCCTCCAAAAAGAGCGTAGACTGCCGCCTGTAGCCCAAGGGAAAAGCAAGTAGAAGGATCCGTTATGTCGGAACGCGGTTAGAAGCCTGATAATATGGTCGTGAGGATGAATGGCAAAAGCATGAAGTGCTCCTACTTCTCTTTTGAAGTCTTTTGTCCGATCAGATCGAAGCTTCTTCAATGCAAATATGTTTCTCTGGGGGTTTTTCTGGGACTGATTAGCGCCTCTGGTTAATAATAAGTAAGAGGTCAAATGCATATTGAGAATGGTAAAACACCGGAAATATCGCCAAAGTATAACCTACATCAGTGTTGTGGAAGTTATGATGCGCCGGATGAATCCAAATCTTCGAAATGCAAGCGAAACCAGAGTCGTCAGTTTTAGTGTTGTCTCTCCAAGTTAAGTATATGAAGGGAAGGATGATGGTGGAGTTGAAGTCATATAGAGATATGTCTCTGCAGAGTTTTGCGAAGAATGGGAAAGTCCGAGCTGCGATAGATCTATGAAAGTACAAACGAGAAGAGCAAGTCTTGAGGTCAAATGTAGAACTTGGGCAGGGAAGTTGTGATTTATTGTTGCAGGATAATACCGATACCGAATTACGAAATAAAAGACCGAGAAACCGGGAAATAATGAAGTTGGAACAAGGAGTGAAATAAGCATTTCGCGATAGCGAGAAGCTCAAGTTGTGTTCCTTTGCGGAAATGAGAAAAGATCGAGGCAGCTCCTCAACACCTAGAATAACGAAGGGATATGTGCATTTGCCAGAGCCCATCGCGAACGATAGCTGCACATAGCTCGGTCCAGAGACTGGTTTGTATAATGCCAAGAAACACTGGACGCTGGACACCATATCACCTCTACAGAAAAGGGGGAAATGCCCCGGAGTGATAGCTCCATTGGCATTGTGGGCAATTACCACATCCGGGATTTTCGCGGCTGCAACAGTAGTTTCCATTATCAGGAGTCATGGTGAAGAAGATGAAGAAGTGGAGGAGTGACCAGGAGGCTTATTCTCGAATGCGTGTCATGTGAAAGAATATGATGAGTTTGATGTTAGAATTAACTAGATTTCTGACCGATCTTAGTTGAGAGAAAATAAGAGTTAAAGACTTAAAGACTTCTCCGCAAGAACCCAATCATTTACTTTATATAAGTAGGTACCTACCTCTGCATGCAATGTTTCCAGGCGATCAGGCAAATTGGAGTTATTGCGCAGCTGCGCGTTTGATGGGGCTTAGGGGCTGACGGCGGCTTTTCATAGGTGGAGGGCTGCGGTCAGAAGGGTTGCAGTGCGCATGCAGCTTCGCCTTGCCATTGAGCCCGCGAACCAACCTTTTCAACATTCTGTTCATCTTAGACAGTTGATTGACCGGCCATAATACCAGCCTTTCAATAGCCTAGAGGCGAGTATTGACTATTTAAATAGGTAGCACGAGCTATTACCGCAGCCATAACATGAAATGTTGATAGGTGTGTTTTACAGGGGTTACTCCGTATGGTGGCGTTTGAAGAAAGACGACGAAGTGCTATTTGGGTCGACGAGTGAGTGTCTTGTTCTGATTCAAAAATCAGAGGGATTTGATCCAAAGTAAAGATCTGTAATGATAAGTCATCACTAGATAGCTGGTAGATTAGACTATATTGGTTAAGGCCCAAAAAAACTGATTCCTGAACGAGAATATTCAAGTTACCATCCCGTGACCCTGGCCCCTGGTAGACAAGCTCACCAATCGAACCTCCAATCCTACCGAGCCGTTTGACCAAGGCGACTTCAAAACCACCTATAGTCACGTCTACAGAAATAGAGCTCGTGCCTTACTACGCGGGCGGGGGAATTCTCCGGATGAAATAACCTCTATCTAGTAAGAAACATTGATAAATAGTCCTTCTTCAATTCTCCTCCTTTATCACTAAGAAAGCATCGCCAAGTCGCGATTTCAATAAAATTCCACAAAACCCAATACTAAGTTCACTCAGCTCTTGGCACTACTGAGTGGCATAGGAGAGGGATCAAGCAGAAACAAGTAAGAAAGAAGCCGGCGCGACTGGTATACGGTCTATATCACATCTAACTCGTTCGAGAAATGGCGCAGAAAGATGTGTTTCTCAAAAGAGACAGTGTTGGGAGTTCGTGGGTGGCTTACTCCTATCATACAGGCTTATAATATGGCTATCCCACGTCTAATTATATCGCAGCTAGTCGATCAATATCAGCCTTTGCTGCGCTTGGCAGTTTCCTTGGGCTGTACCGGCAGATTAAAGTTCCGAACAATAAAGAGTCCCAGGCCATATAGATCCGTTACGTCTTATAAGAGACCAATCGCCAACATTTTTGAAGCCGAGATTCTCGTAGTATCTATCAATAGCTTGGTATGTCAAATACTGCGCCGGACCATTTCTTGGCTGCTTATTGGCCGCAAGGTAAGAAGAAACTCACTTGTTCAACTTTCGACCGTTCCCTGCCCAGGCATCCACGTACACAGCACTCTTTCCTGATGATCGCGCACGGCGTTTGATGGCCTCCACTAGGGCAGCTCCAGCACCTCGATATTGGCGGTGGGCCCGATGATCCGTAATGAGGACTTCAATGAACAGAAGAGAGTCAGCTTTCTCGATCTCACCCTTGAGTTCCGGCCGTTCAAGGAGGTAGTAAGGCAGGGCATCGCGAACTATCGCGGCTCCGACTGGAACAGTCTTGGCGGTGCCTTCAGCAGGAGCATTGACCTCGGCTACCAGAAGACGACGGCAGTCATTTTGAGGATCCTCTTCTGATTGCCGAATGATCTCGGTGATTTCTTGTTGCTGGCCCTCCCTCTGCGAGAAAGGCTCGTTCCCCCACATCTCCCCGGCGCCGATGGAGGCCAGGAACGGCAGCGTAGAGTCCCATGCTGCCAATATGAACTCGACGTCGCCTCTACCTATGCTCGCGCTACGAACGTGAATCCCAGTACTTTGGTTCTTCATGGTTTGCAGAGGAGGGTACAATTGTTATGAAACAGCTAGCAAATGTGATCACAGTGTCTCCAAGAGCAACGGACAGAAGCCCCGCGTCGGCTTACTCTGTGGCTAAACTCGATCCACATTTATGTTCAACACTTATTTATGGGCTTCTTGACACCCTTCATTCACAAATGGCGTGCGGTGGTCATTTCTAAGTCATGCCACATTCAGCCCGGCTTAAAAATTGGATTTGTGGGACGATGATCACTACCGACATGATCCCGATGCAAGAAAGCCATCTAAGACTGGATTTTTCATGCGCTGCTCCACGCTGAAGAAGGTCAATTTGACGATATACATTAGGCTTTCTAGATCCCTCTTGGTCACTATGGTAGATACTTTGCTATGAAGGTGTGGTTCCCTGCTTGCACTGAGCGTGCTTTATGACCTTAGTAGTAGTATTGCTACGAGAATAACCACTTATACAGATTTCCTCTCATAGGGAAGAACCCTGAAAAAGATAGAAAGCTCTTTCTCAGGTGAGTGAGTGGGTGGGTATGCTAACAACCGTAAATCTGCCTAGGCCTCCCTTCATGAAGCCTCTAGTTTCCTGTCCGCGCTTTTCCTACAGGGCCATGATAGCAGCCTAAGATGTTAGGATACAAGAAGAATCCGACTTGAAAGTACGTCGTTCACAAATCAGCTGCTACGTGCCGCCAAGCTTACCAAATCCACCGCCCTTGATCGAATCCCAAAACGCCTTTGTAGGCTTGCCGCCACTGATAAGGGGTCCTAGAAAGGCGACAGGGTCAGTTAAGACACAAACCTGACAAGACCGATTAATAGTAAATCTGCGTACCTTTCTTCGGATGAACAAGGACATTATCAGCAAAAAGGTCTCGCGAGTTATCAGCCATCCACTCCATGAGTCTATCCCAATTAATGCACTCATGTGGGCTGGTGAAGTTGCCGGCGGGGCGGAACATGTTGTCCTGCCAGTACATGGTGATGAGCGTCGTATCACCTTGGCACATGACGGCGTCCATCAGCATGTGCAGACAGTGGTCCGTGTGGTCCCAGTGCATCGCCAGCTGGTGGTCGGTCAGGTTGTTGAGTTCATAGTGGTCTGGATGCAATGCGTGTTGAAGATTTTTCTTCATATATCCTTTGTGAGCTGTTGTCAAACTTTCCAACGAATCGAGGAGGTCAGCTTACGAGGCAGTGGAGGTGATGGAACACCATCATGGAGGCATAGTAAGTTCCGTCCGGGAGGCGGATGCCCTCGTCCTGACGCCCTAGTTCCCGCATGTAATCGGCAGATAGTCCCAAGTTATGGTCTGCAGGTAGGCAACAATGGTCAGAATCTTCTATCTTGGTGGGAGAATGCAGGTATAATCACGTACGCTCAAAGAGATTGTGCCAGTTCCGGTCGATCTCTTCACTGGGTTCTCCAAAGTATTGTGGTGCGTTAGGGTCCTCCCAGAGCTCCATGACATGCGGTTCGTAGACAATATAGTTGTCCGCCGGGGCTGCGAGTTGTTAGACCTTGATCTCTTGCAGAACCGATTTTGAAGGCTTATCACAGTTCTTACATTTCAACCATCGTGTGCCGTGACGACGAGCTGCTTTGTAGGTTTGTGCTGCTTTCGTCCAAGTCGCGGAGGCCACTATGGCCGTGTACACTGCAACACACAAGATGGCAACGAAGGTCTTGATGACAGTTTTGAAGACGCGACGCTTGTGGTTGACTCGAAGCTCATCACCAAGTAATGCGCCGTTCTCCAGCGTTTCTGAGCTGCGGTGAGAGTCTTCATGGCTATCAACAGGATGGTACTCAACGTATTTCTCCATGATGACCGTAGACAACTGTCGAGTTTAACCTGACTCCGGGCGTGAAGTTGTATCGAAGTGAGTGAGTGAAAGTAGACAAGAGTTAGAAGTCATGAGTTGGAAGAGAGAAGAACGTACAAGTTTTGATGTCGAAATTCAAATTGGGGAAGGCGGGGAGCCCGAGGGTAGAGAAGTGGGAAGAATACCTTTGATGTGTACACGCAAGTTGACACTACCTTTTGTCGAATGAAGAATTATGAGTGATATCCGGTGCTTCTGGATGTACCCACCCATCCTGAAGGCGATTTGACTAAACAAGTTTACAATTAAGGACGTATGATCATTAAGCTAAACTATGGTCAGATAATCTGGGGTATGAGATAGTTACGCGAAATACGCGGAGAATTCATGCTTATGTTGCATGAAAATGAATGCACGTCGATTACACAGCGTCTATATCCTCCAATCCGAGCCGCTTTTCACCGAGCATCTCAGACCTGCATGAACTTCATCATCAACTACTTCTGTTGCCTAAAATTGTGCTGACAGCTTACACAGATTCCGATAAATCGTTTTGTCTGGTATTGATAACCTTGCGTCCAAAATCTAGACTATTGTGGGACCTGCTTCATAGCGGACTCCGGTCAACGAGGAGGGCAACCCCTCGTTTTGTGGCAAGGACCTCACCGATATGATGACTTTAACTAAGTAAGATGAAAAATGCACGATTCTAGGTCGACGCTTGGTTTGAAATAGTGTCTTGTATTAGCATTGTGACTCGTGCCAGGATCCTAGTACTCTCGATCGTCACAGATAGCTGGTTGAAAGGCTGAATAGCTAGACAAACAAAAGCTGGTAGGACTATAAGTTAGCCTGCAGCAGCTAGCGTCAGGCTGTTTTGCTGTGCATTGGCCTGAGATAGGCTATTGGGAATAACTTATATGCAACTTACCTGCCTATTAAGGGAATATACCGCCAGATCGATGTGGCGAGAGTATGGAACAACATATTCTTGCATATGGTGGATACGTATCACAGTCTTGATGATATGTAAGGAAGAGCGGATGAATCATGGAGTCATTGCTGGGGCAGCTTTCTAATCACTTCAAGCGGCAAAGGAGGCATTGACAGAGTAAAGGGACACGATACTCAGGATATTCCCACCACTAGTTGCCATTCGTCTAATATCTATTAATGTATATAAAAGATCTCCCTTCCATCTTTCATCTATTCAGTGTCTCACCTCAATCACACACAAAAATTCTTGCAATCACCCAGACTCGAGCATTCAACTTCCAACATGAAGCTATCCCAGGTACTGTTTGGCATCACGGCCTTGATGAGCACTGGAATCGGCGCCACGCCGCTCCGCCCAGAAGGTGAGTCTACGAAAAGCTCGGTTGTGTTGCCATCATTGCTGACTATACCTCCGGCTAGCTCTTGCTCGAAGCTCATCAGTTCTGGACGGCGACGTTTTATACGACAAGCCAGTTGCTGAGAAGCGTGACTCAGCTCTTGACGGGGATGTGCTTTATGATAAGCCGGTTGCCGAGAAGCGCGAATCGGCCCTGGATGGGGACGTATTGTACGATAAACCAGTGGCTGAGAGGCGCTCTTCCGTCCTTGACGGCGATGTTCTGTACGACAAGCCTGTCGCTGAGTAGCAAGCCTCTCCGTTCGACGAAGACGGGCAGTATAGGTGGCGACGCCAACGCTAAGACTCCAATGTTTTTGGGTATACACTCTTTTGGAAGTTATAGGTAGTTGTTTGAATAGGTACTCTAGTACATTGTTCATCACAGCATAGAAATTGATGTCACTGCCTATAAAGTCGGTGAAGTATTATTCCACAAGTAATTTTGGAAACGTGAAGAGGCATATGTCGCATGGAGAACTCCATTTTTGGATCAAAAAACATCCTATCCTAGAGGTTCCTATACCAACACTTCGTCATTTATAAGCAATATTGCTGAGCGGCGGTTCCACCGGTTCTACCATCTTCAAGTGCGTAGCTGTTGGCGCTCCGTTTTCCTACCGACGCCCCGACTCTATCAGAATACCGTGTTGAACCCCTGTCTGCTTCGTCCACGTTCCCCCCTTTCTTCTTTCCTGGACCCTTTGAGCCCACTGAAGAGTCCTTTAATTATACTGCTGAGAACCTGTGCCAACAACCAAGGATTGGCTCGTATCTTATAAAGTTAATACCAATCCTACGTCGTCTACGTAGCATTATATGGCTATCTTCTTCAATCACGAAGGTAGGAAAATAGCCAAGAAACATCTCAACAAAAGTGTCTTGTGGCCAACTGACGATAAGTGCTTAGGTGCCAACAATGATAAAAGAAGGGTGAGCTTGCCTTTGGGAGCGTTTGAACTAGCAATAAGCTCTACTATATGCTATCAAACTCTGCTAATATAGCTTTACGCCACCCCCGAAGTGACTGATATTTTACAGACCTTGGAGGGGTCGGTGATCGAAAGCCAAGGCTCGATTTCGGACTACCTCCTCAAGATTCCGAAACCCAGGGGCCGTTTCGTTCATTCCTCTGTACTTACACTGAACTGAAGGCTCAAAAATAGCCAGTAATCGATACTCACGAATAGGAATACTGGCAGATTCTGACCTCAACCTTTAGCCTGATCAAGGTGTTGGGGTTACTGTGGCCTCAGCAAGCCACGAGGTGATAAAGAAACAAAATAGGGGGCCTGCTAAACAGGCTGACGTATAGGAGCTGAGACGGATTAGTAAAGATGAAGGCAGTAGAGAAGTCCCCGCCTACTTGATAGTCAAGGTATGCCTAATATTCTTCTGATCTCTTAGGGGATTTCGTGCCCCTATTCTAGAGTTGTCTCTACCAACGTAGCTTCTGTGCTATAGTGGATATTTACTGAGCTCGCGGTCAAAATAGATTTAGATACAAACACGATTTGCTAAGAATTGCTTTGACACGCACAGATGTGGGCTCAATCATTCAAATGCTGCAGTTCGGAGTGAATAACATATTTTACAATCCCTGGACCATAGTTTTTCTTCCACGCTATTGTCATATTCCTTGCTCACGGCAGTTGAAGAAAGAGATTAGATCCCTTCGTGTGCGTAAAAGTTAGGGGCGAGCGTGAACTATTATGCGGTATTAACGAGTCTTCTCGCTCTGGGTTTTGTGATTCCCTCTCTCTCCCAAGGTGAGTTAGTCTAGAGTAAGTGGAATAGTCAATAAGCAGAGCCCCAACGGCAACCGGATAAAGTCGGCCCGCGGTAAGCGACCAACCAACATGAAGTATAAATCGTTCTATTATGATAATGAGATAGGCACTTGTTGTTACATGAAGGTCTCTACATCACCTTCATGCAACCTATCTGACCACCTACGACGTAGATTCCCACAAAAATCTAATTGCTGTCGTACAATCAATGTGCCATCTCCGACACTAGACAGCCACATTTGTAACCGGAAGCTCATTCAGGAGCTTACTCCGATTTCATGGCACGAAGAGCTTCCGGTGGCCGGAAATGCACGGGTATTCCCCAGGTTACCCCGCCACTGTGTCGTATGGCACTGTTGTATAAATTGGTCACATTCCCCAGTTTATGGAAAAGAAGGCAACGCTGTTGACAGTTGTGTTGTGTCTTAGTGCCATACTCTCTGTGCCACCCCCTACTTTCGCAACATGGTCAGTGACTCACCTAAGACCACTCGCGTGGCGGCTGTTCAAGCTGAACCGGAATGGAACGATTTGCAAAAGGGTGTTGACAAGACCGTCCGCTTGATCGCGGAAGCTGGCAAGAACGGCGCCAATGTCATGGGATTCCCCGAAGTTTGGATACCTGGCTATCCCTGGTATGGGTGATGAAATATGATGCTTTGTCCCTAACTAGTAGAGTTATTAACTTGTTTAGGAGTATCTGGAGCCAATCTGTCACCGACAATGCCGGGTTCATGACTGAGTACTTCCGCAACTCTATGGAGCGAGAGTCTGAGGAGATGAACCGCATTCGTGCGGCTGTTAAAGAAGCGGGACTCTTCTGTGTGCTTGGTTATAGCGAGAGGTATCGAGGATCTCTTTATATTGCACAGGTAAGTTGACTTGGCCAGTTGGCTCATTACGCCCCTTGCAGGACACCATAGTGACACCCTCCAGTCGTTCATTGACGAAAACGGTGATATTGTGCACCATCGTCGAAAGATCAAACCAACACATGTCGAGCGCAGTGTCTGGGGCGAAGGCCAAGCCGAGTCCCTGAAGACTGTAGTGAAGAGCTCGTTTGGCAACATCGGAGCCTTGAACTGCTGGGAGCATACCCAGACCTTGCTGCGGTACTACGAATACTCTCAAGACGTCGATATTCACATCGCTAGCTGGCCCCCGATTTTCAAAGAATCCGAGGAAATGCCGTATCACATATCGAGCACAATGAGCAGTCGCCTGACTCAAGCAATGTCTATGGAAGGCGCTTGCTTCACGGCTATCTGCTCGCAGGTGCTCTCTGAGGAGAACACCGGAAAAATCAAAGTTGAGAAATGGCCCTTCGCCAAGGCCCCTGGTGGTGGATTCTCTATGATCTACGGACCCACGGGCGAGCCGCTCGTCGAGGCCCCAGACCCTGGTAAGGAGGTGATTCTGTACGCCGACCTCGACCTTCAGCAGAAGTGGCGGGCCAAGCAAAACCTAGACATCGTTGGCCACTACTCCCGACCCGACCTTCTTAGCTTAAAAGTCAACACCAAAGCTGCCAGTCAAGTCGAGCTTTCTTAAAAATACTAAGAGTTTTATACTAAATAGGGGTATCGATTTTCTATGACAATGGCTGCGGAGCCCGAGTGTGACAAGAGCTTACGTTGAGGTGTTAGGACGAGTGCAGGGTGAGATTTATGTGATGATGGGGGACTACAATTTCGGATGCCAAAACCTCCAGTCTTGGAGGCTTCCATACTAACTCTGCAACGATTGTATACTGAAGTAGTGCGGGTGGATTTCAGCGTACATAAACCACTTAAAAGGGGTTTGTTTTCACGTGAGGGGGTAGGCAATAAAGGGTTTTCGGAAGCAGATTGTACAAAATTATTTATCTACACCTTCGTTCTTCAGCATCAGCACCACTTAGCTATTTGTTGAGTTTTATCGTTCATTTCATTCAAAGACAACTTGAATAACTACTACCTTACGCGATTAAACCATTCCTGATTGAATTCACTGATTATGGATGTCGAATATTCAAGTTTCATCCTGTGGATCAAGGGTATGTAGGTTACCCGTGGCCGTTCTAATGCACAATACACTAAACGCGCTACGACAAAAGGACTCTCTTAAGCATAGGCGATAAACACTTCAATTGTTCTTTTTTATGCTAAACTTCTCCATCTGGGGCAGGGTTCGCTTAGCTCTTTCGGAATACCGATTTAAGTACACAGCAACCAACAATGCAGCTACAGTTACTGGTATGGCTATGCCGAAATACCAGTAGAATGTGGTACGTAGAGCCGTGATATCAGTTTGCATGCTAAAAAGCCCGGTTACGTATGTTAAAGGGAGAAAAATGGTTGCTAACCATGTCAAGCGTCCCATATTCTTGTTCTCTCGAAGCCCAATCCGAGTATCCTCTATCGAGATCACTGTTGCGATGGCGCCCATAATCCTTTCATTTCGACGTTCCAGCTCGGTAAGTTTCTTCAAAACTTCTTCCAGGTCCACAGTGACACTATTAACAGAGTTCTTGTCGCTGTTGGAGGTCCCGGTGCTGACGGCAGATACCAGTGTGACAGTGCTGCTCAATGCCTCGCTCACCATTTCTCTGTATAGTGGGATGAGTCTCTGCCACATATGAACTCGGCTTAATGAGAGGTGGACCAAATCTGAGTCCACTCGAAACTCATTAGGATAGTTGAGTCGCCATTCGATCTGTCCCAAACGTGTTTTGATGTATTCGCACATAATGAGCCACTCTCCACAGATTAACGATATCATGGGTTCGAGGGCGATGATGGCTGGGCTCCCATAAGACGAATTTTCTGACGAAGAATACTGGGAGTTATTCCGTATCCAGTAGTCAAGATCCTCAAAGAAGGACGTACGAGGCGGTCCATGCGGAGGTAGCTTAAGTCGGCTGTGGAAGCTAGGAGTCGGAGCCCAGTTTCGATATCCATACCACATAGGGTAGCCTTCCTTGACGGTAGGATCAACGAGTATGATTCCTGAGGTGAGCAGCATACGGTCAGCTTTTGTTTGGGAGTTCGATTTAGGTGTAGAGTTACCTAGTGCCTGGCCGTTTTCAGAGCTGCTATGGTCCACCCACATGGAGACTTTCGTTCTAGTCAATCCCACTACACCTTCACCATCGATTTCGGGCCATTGATTGAGGTCATCTTCTGGTCTTCTGTATATGTTAAATCCAGCCGATTCTTCTCTGGCCTTTTGTAGCAGTTCTTTGGTCCTGAAATACCGTGGCCTCACGAATCGAACTGTGATCCATTTTTGGCGCCAAACACTCGCTGTTAGATTAGAAGGAACCATCCATCGATCTCGGATATTGTACCACGAATAATCATCTATATGGTCGCGGAAGAAGTTCGGATCTATATCAAACTTTGCCCCCAGTATCTCGATTACTTGTCTTGAAAGATCTTCGACAAGGATCAGTCGAAAAACTGTATTCTCAACGAATCCCAGTTCAAGGGAAATTTTCAATTCATCCCATTTTTTGACTCTATTTCGGTAAAGGGGAGCTCCCGTGCAAGAAGAATCTAGAATAGAAATGTTTGTTCTTTGAGCTCGGTCTTGCCTTTCTGCTTTATTGTTGCGAATAACCTCCCATTTCAGGGGTATAGTACTGACCTCCATGAAGTCTGCTAGATATCTGAGGTGAGGCCAGGCGGTAGAAATCGACTTTATGAACTGAAGATAGGGATAATCAACCCTAACTTAAAATCAGCGAACCATGCTATAGTTCCCATGCATTCCCGCTCGCCTTTCCGCACAGGGGGACTCGAATAGTAGTGCAGCCGTTTGGGTTTCTCTATATTATAGGTGCTTACGTATTAATTTCCCATTCTTTGGATGCCGCAAGTGGAACTGAATCGTAGACGTCTCCATCATAATAGGGATCTCCAGCTTCCTTGGTATGTGGTAAGATCCTGGACACTGATGTTACGGGCAACATGTTCACAACTGCTGATTCTTTCTGCATCGACACGGGCCATTCCCTTGCAGGTGGCGGATTCGGCATCGTTATCGTCACTTTGATAGGCCCCTCAACAACTCACTGATAGTGCTTCTTAGAACTTGCAGACTAATATAGAGTGAAAATCTACCGGTTGACTAGGAAAGCTTCAAATATATAGAGGAAGAGCTTGACCTGTAAGAATAATCAATTTGTGGCTGAAATGTAGAAACTCCGCCTCCGATAAGGTGCAGATTCTTGGGTGCAGCCCTCCAAGCCCCCCTATACAGCCCCCGCGAAGCTTACCCCGCATTAGGATACGCCAGCGATTATGTTCAGCTAGACCAGACACAAGAATGGATATCTAAAGAGCTCACTGTAAAGAGTCCTTATGCACAGTTGCTCTGTACCACAAATGCAACGACTTGTATAGGCACTGTAAACCATATACTTTTTATGCTCAGTCAGCAGCACCATTCTTAAGTATAAAAAGATCATTTCTTGAAACAATTTATGCAGCGAAAACGCGTAAAGTCGGACTCAAATGACGGCCAGGAGTAAATCTGAACGCAAATGCAATTAAATACGTTTGAATCATAGCAGGACGCAAGGAAACTGAGCATGAGCACCCCGTTACCGCGAGTCAATATTCTGCCATGCCAGAGGGTGGCAGATATAGCCTGGCAGTAGCTAGGGCCTCTCGCTTATTTTGGCCATCCACTAATTCCCTTGTAGTTAAGACGTAGATCTTTACATAGTACAGTAGAATTACAGCAAGGGTCTGTAATTGCTACTTAGATACCTCTATGTAACTTAAGCCGGACAAAGTTTTATTCAGCATTATAGATAATCGTTAAGCTACTATACTTAACGCTATAAAAAGGCTGGAGCTTTAAACTAGAAGCTGTAGCAAGTATAAATAAATATCATCCGTCGTACAACATTAATATACACCTCATTAGAACATGGTCAAAAGGGCTGTTAAGATATTAATCTCGGTAGTGTCCACTGCTAAACTTACGTGTCAAAAAGGTTTGTGCATGGCCCACTTTTGTACCAGGACTTACACTTTATATATTGCCCAACAGCTTAACCAAATAAAATACGAAAACTATAAAACAAGCTTGTTTACAGATAAAAATGATTTAGCTTTCTAGTTAAGTTTTTTTTCTAATTTTTAAAAACAATATATGCTGTTTTGTTCTAAGTTGAAGTTTAGTATGTAAATGGGACAAATATACCGAGCTTTAAGCGAAGACAACTTTGAATTCTTTGCTTTTGAAAATTAGGAAAAATCTTTTAAAGTAATTGTTTTATATTCTAACTTTATTTTAAGTTCTCCTTTATTTTTCGCATTTTATCTGGTCCTGTTATCTTGCTATACAAAAGGTTGAGTTCTGGTGTAAAAGTGGGTCATGCACAAACCTTTTTGACACGTAATTTTTAGGTATGTGTACGCGGGAAATGAGAGACCGAAATAGCCATACTAGAACCAGCCTACTTATATGTATTATCTCCAGACATACTCATCCTGTTTCCTCCCTTCTTCTACATGCTACATACATACCTACCTACTATCAAGAATATACTGTTACCTGGACACTGCCTACTCGTGACATATTCCTTAATAATCGCTAAGCACAAAAAAGTCTTTATCTTACTCAAATTAATAGACGATGATTCCGGTTACTTTGATGTATACAGTTGATATTCTGTTAAACGCTCCCCATTGACCAGAATTGGTTAAGTAGGCAAAAAAAAAAAAAAAGCGCCTCTCTTCCTCCTTGTTTCAGTTCGGAGACAAGTAAACCTATGAAGTCTCGGGTTCTACTCTCATCTTTTGTGTATCTCTTGTTGTTGGTACCTTCACGCAGCTAACAGAGACTTGGCAGTCTTGGCAGTGCCACGCCCATTCTAAACCCCTTCCGACCGCCACAGCGTCGAACACGTTTGATCAATCGTCGGGGTTGTAGTAGCGATTTATCTCTCGTACTTATAGATTAAGGAGCTGTAGTAGAAGTTTGTGTTATCTATTGAACCGTCCGGGTAGACTACGATCTCTTTAGGGAACGACCGCGATTACCATAAATTTCGCGGTCGTGTTCATCTTAGCGAGCCCGAAGTGGCGTTCAAGTTTTTGATGGCTTTTCGGGTGTATGACGTGTAATAATTGGCGCCTGCATCCGGAGCGCCTCTCTAATGCTAGGTTAGCTATTAGTATTCTGACGTCTCGGCAGAGCGTCTCATCCAACAGCGTTCGCCAGACCGGGACCACAACTCGAGCTCGAGCGACGGGATTAACGACATAAGCGCCCACGAAGGATCTGGGGTGTGGGCTTTGATCCTGTGGTCGAGCAAGGGTATCTGGCTATAATTAACATTTTTTATGAATAGGCGGCTGCTCAGCTTTAAACAATTCTTATCATCTTGTGTAATTTGTATTTCTTGGGAACCTGGGAACGTTTATTCATATCCGCGCCGAGCAGGATAGTATTTGGCGGCTGAGCCTTAAGGCATATTCCTCGTTCGGTTCTATGGAATCTATCAGCACTGATGGCAATCCCCAGAAGTCGCGCAAGTGCGCGTGAGCTTGTGCGAAAGATCACCAAGGACCATGGGTTTGTTAGTCCCGAAAAGCTTGAACAGCTCGAAACTTTCGATTCGGAGCTTCGACGTGACATTGAAGAAGCATTGCTCACAAAAGATAAGATGATCGGATCTGCCGTCCTAACGTAAGACCCCATTTTTTATTCTTTCATAATAAATGAGATACAGTGCACTAACATACTCTAAAGACTGGCGACAAATCTCTATACAAGCAAAGCTCGGTTTCTTTTTGAGCTACTTCAGAATGCTGACGACAACACATACAGTAAAGCCAAGGAATCAGGTGATACTCCCTACGTGGCGTTCCACGTCTACTCAGGCCGCATTGTTGTTGAATGCAACGAAGATGGCTTTACTGATAAGAATCTTGCGGCAATCTGTGCCATTGGCAAAAGCTCCAAGGCCGGGGTCCAAGGTTACATAGGAGAGAAAGGAATAGGCTTCAAGTCTGTCTTTATGGCCGCATACAAAGTTCATATCCAGTCTGGCGTCTTTTCTTTCTCTTTCAAGCACAAGAATGGGGACTCAGGAATGGGGATGATTTCTCCAGTTTGGGAGGAGACTGACGAGGAGCTCCCATCGCCATTAACAAGATTCACACTCCATTTGCACGATGATGGCGATACTGAATTAATTGAGAAGACCAGACAGTCCATTCAAACTCAGTTTGAAGAGCTACAAGAGACTCTACTCCTATTCATGAAGAACCTCGGAAAGATACATGTCGTTCTCTACGATGAGACGTCACAGGAAGCATCCTCTACGACCTATTCTATTGAGCGTCCACGTGCCACATACGCAATCTTGAAGAAAACTAGGATCACCAAGAAGCAAACCGAAGAAAGTGTCCAGCGATTCCATGTCACAATACATGAAGCCACAAATCTCGCCAAGAACGAAAATAGGACTTATTCGGATATCGAGGAGACCACTCGTGCATATGCAAAATCTCAGATTGTATTGGCTTTTCCTCTGTCGGAATCACAGACCCCCATTGTTGAGCCGCAGGATCTGTTCGTTTTTCTTCCGGTGCGACCGGTTGGCTTCAAATTCTTGATCCAGGCTGATTTTGTGACGGATGCCAACCGACAAGATGTAGTCCAGGATTCTCTCCGTAACTCTGGGCTCATTGATTCAATAGCCGATGCTTTCATAAAAGCAATCCTGCAATTTTGCGAACACGACACCCTACGCTTCCAGTGGATGAGATACTTGCCCAAGAAGAAAGATAAGGATAACAAGAAGTGTAGTGGTCTGTGGCTCTCCTTGATCAAAAACATAGAGCGCCGACTAATTGAAACGCCCATTCTTTATGGTCGTTGGCACACTTCTGGCCTACGCTTGATATCCGATCTCTGCCGCCTTCCGCAAGACATGATTGACGAGGACGGCGACCCGCTCTTTTACGATGAGAGTCCTGGGAAAATCATCTCACAATCTTACAGTGCAAATGATCTTACCATTTTGACAGATTATGGACTTCGTTGGTGCTCGTACAGGGACGTTTTGGATTGGGTCACGAAAGATCTGAAACGTGCCACGTCGCGAATGAAAACACCTACAACGTCAGAAGACTGGCACTCACGAGTTGCGCGGCTGCTCAACAAGTCATCGAATGAAAACCGTGGAGTTTTTGCAGAGTTCAAGAGACTTGAACTTATTCCCATCGACAACGACATTTGGGTGTCCGGCGTGAGAGCGTCCATTTACTTCCACAATATCGGCGACCTCAAAATCCCTTCCAATACCAATCTGTGCCTTGTTGCAGAGAATATAGTCAACGCTGACCGCCTGGCACTTTTTACGAATCTCGGTGTTACGATGGCTTCCGTTTCCTTGGTACGAAAGTCGATCTTTCGTTATTATGATGAAGGAAAGCCTGATCTTCGAACTTCAGAACAGCATCTGAAGTTCCTCTATTTGACAGAAAAGAAGTTTGGACAGCCAGAGCCATACAAGAAGCTTACACTTCTCAATCAGGATGGGAAAACCGTGAATCCAGCGGAGATGTACGTTTATATTGCTAATGACGATCCACATGGTCCCTGGCAGCTGTCTAGGCCAAGGCCGGAAGATGACGTGCCAGGCCTTTTCTTCAACTTTGTTCACCAAACATATTTCGAGAATTCGCCTGCTGAAACCCAAGATACGAGCTGGGTGAACTGGTTCTACGATAAGCTCGAAGTAGAAAAATATGTCGATCTCTGGTATCTGAAAGAGGAGCGAGACTACATACAAACGTACAGACCGGAGAAGTTCCTTGGCACACTCTACGAATTTTATCGGCACAAACCTAGCCTAGGACAATATAGTGAAGACATTCGAAATACGGCCGTACTTTGTCGAGGAAACCGCAAAGTCCCACTCAAGGAGACGTACTTCCCGACAACCGATCTAGTAAAGCGTGCCGAGAAGTTTCTCGGACAGGACGTATTTTTCCCATGGCTACAGCTAGAGTTTGAGAACAATTCGAACAACATCCCACCCACTTGGAAGTCCCTGCTTAGCCTTCTGCAAGTGCCAGTATCCCACACTGATGTCGATTTTGCGTTGAGTATGCTGAGTTACTTGCTAGACGCATTTCCCAGTCAGGCGGCTGCTGCAGACATTAGCAGACTATTTGAACTATATGATCACATACAAGAGAGATACTGGGCAAGCGAGCACCGTAGTGATGATAAGCAAAAGATCAGGTGTGAAAAACTATTGTCATTCCGAGAGAGATTTGCTAACTAGAATATAGGGCCATTTTCTCGGAACGACCGTGCATCTACATCCCAGATTCTGACGAATGGGTATTACCGGACGTCTGTGTATGGGATGCGCCCCAAGACATGGTGACTAAGAATGTCTTGACGATCTTGTATGGAACTTGCTTTTGCAGAGACGGCGCCAAATGTCCTCATTTCTCCAATTTCTTCGTAGAAACAATAGGCATTCGTGCTTCTTGCACATGGCGGGACTACGTCGACGAGCTCGGGGCTTTGAAAGAAGACAGCGATGATGTTGATACCATCACGGGCATCTATAAGGCGATCAATGCCCTTCAGCCAAAAGATATTGATAGAGCCGCTATAAGGTAGGCATTGAAGCCATTCCGAACCCCCCTCTCCCACCCCAGATTCAAGTGCTCATGGTTCCTTTAGAGAAACATTCGAGAGAGAAGGTCTCATATACGCATCAGTGGACGACCGACCGTCGTGGCACAAGCCATCGCAATGTGTGTGGTCAAAAGCAGCGCGGCTCAGAGGGAAGGTCTCTCTAAACGAAGACTACGAAGACCTGGAAGAGCTGTTTACATCAGTTCTTGGCGTTAAACAGGTGGACTTACTAATGGCTATTGATGAACTGAAGCATGCAGGTAGTCGACAGCCAGTTTCGGTGCCAGAGGTTAAAGAGTCAATCTGGACGGTTAACTCCTTGTTGGCCTCCGAGACACGGCTTCCAAAGACGTCAGGGATCATGGAGAGTTCTATCTTTCCAATTAAGTATCCTGATGGTGGTGTAAGATGTGGGACAATTGCCACTGAGTTTTTCATAGTAGACCGTGAGCAAATGAAGCAAAGCTTCGCCGACAAAGTCAAATTGCTCGATTTCTCTCTTGAGGAGGTGGTTCGCTTGCGTGATTTTATTCATTGGGTTGGTCTTCAACATCGATACCTGTCGCACTGCACCAAAGAGGTGACGTCTTTCCCCGGTGAAGGAGCGAGCCCGATATCGACCCCAGGTCTTCAAATACGACATAAAGCACATTCATTTCTCAGGTTAGTCCCGTTAGATTTCTGTCATAGTCTGGCATTTGCTCATCTCAGTATCAGAATCGCTTGTCATTTCAACAGCCCACGTTCAAAGTATAGCAAAGACCTACAATGCCTTTACGATGCTCTAAAGAATGCGAAAATCTTTGAAACAGATGGTGTTTCTTCAAATCTACAAGTTTTCCAGGACGGGGAACTTCATCAAGTTGAAAGTTCGAGGGACACTATGCACATCGACGAGCATGATTCCAGGCTCAATGTGTATGTGCCACGTAGCAAGGACAGCCAACAGTACATCTTCACAAACAAACTTCCAAAAAGGCTTTTCATGTGGATGATGACTGACCCGATCACTCAAATATCTGAAAGCATCGAGAACGACGGAGTGAATGCAACAAGGGACATCTTGCTCACCCCTTATACGAAACTATCCGAGGCGTTGGAAGAAAATGGGATAGCAAACATTGATATCGAAAATACTGACGAGAGCATACCAGAGCTAGAGCCGCCGCTAACGTCAGTTGGCATTGCCGCCGAGGGCATCCTGAATCTTCATATTAGCGACGAAGACGATTCGGAACACGAGGTTTCCGCCGCGGAAAGTGTGCGCGTCGCCTATCACAGTGTCACTACTTATGATAGAGCTAGTTCCTACCAATCGGATAGACCAATGTCTTACATCGATAGTTTTTACAGGCAACCTGCCCTGTTGCCGTCCTTTGAGTCTCCTACGTCTACTCGAGATAGCGCTATTGACCATCGCTATGTGGAGACTCTAAGCAGAATCATTAACGCCGGAAGGCAAGACAATCTTCCAGTTCATGGTGAACAAAAAACGGGGCAATCATCAGGCTCTATGTACAACGCTGCAGATTTGGGCCTGCGCTCTGCAAGTCAGATTGAAAGGGACTGCAAAGTGGGTGCTGCAGGAGAACTATACGTAAGCTACGGCATCACATCATTATTTTTTCTATTGGAAAAGATTGGCTAATATGTGGTTGTTAGGTTTTCGAACTATTATCGAGATTGCCTGGGTTCAGCAGGAATAACTGGAAGAGCAATATGAGGAAATATGTGATCCCTCACCCGAATTACGCCGACATGGAAGAATGGCATGGGCGAGAAACTTCGGACATCGAATATTGGGACATCCAGAGTACGCTGACAGGCGAACTTATCGAAAACGGATTCCTCGCTCGAGACTCCTGGGAAGGGAAACTGCCCCATTATTACATCGAGGTGAAATCGACCACCGGCTCTTGCGATACTCCATTCTACATGAGCAAAGCTCAATACCAGCGAGTGGGTGTCAATCCCAGACGCAAATCAACATCGAGACGAAAAGACTAACGCCTCGCAGATGCAAGACAATACCAACGAGACCGAAAATACGAGCACTATATATGCCATCTTTCGTGTGTATTGGTTAGGTCAGGAGAACATGGGCCTCGAAATTTACCTTGATCCGGAGTCACTCAGAAGGTCGGGACGACTAAAGTTCCATGGCGAATTGTGGACCGTCGTACCGAAAAAGGATTAAAGCGTACGATACGGGCATTACACGACAGAAGAGCTGAACTAGATTGACTGGAAGTTTGATACAACTCTTTTCTGCTGGTAGTAAATTCCGGAGAGGACGTGTGAGACGACACGACTATCTCCATGCGCCATATCAAAGCAGTGTATTAAGAGGTCTACTTACGTAAATCACTTACTAGGGGTCAGATTTCACGTGAGGGGTTAGTGAATAAGGGGGTCTTTGTGATCAATATTGCACCGACTTAGACACACACACCCCATTTTTCTGGACCTCACTACTTAGTTTTTTAATTGAATTCATCGTGCCTTTCCTTCTTAGAATGCTTAATTATCTAGTGCTTTGTGCGATCACACGAGTCGCCACTGAATTAGCTGCATTTTACCAGTCTGAGATGCGTAATATATTATATATTTCCTTCTAGACTGGGGTTCACAGGGTTTACAGTTACCCGTGGTCGTTTCAGTATCTACCTACCGGTAGCGAACTTTAATCTCCGAGCGGCTTGAAACTAAGCGTAAAACTGAGTGATTGAGTCTGAAATAATGAAGCGGGCAAAGGCGACTGCAATCGCCGTGAACTCCAGCCAAGGAGGAAATCTAGAAATTACGCATCCCTGACTGGCAAAAACCAGCAAAATCAATAAGTAATCGCGCGATCACGCAAAGCAATAGAAATTCAAGTAGTTGTAAGAAAAGTAAATCATTAATCGAACAAGTAACTAAACGACAAGGGCTAAAAATCGAAGGTGTGTGTGGCTAAGTCCGTACAATATAAAGACCCCTTACCCCTTGCCCCCTCACGTGAAATTTAGCTCCTAATTCGTGATGTATGTAAGCAAATCCACTCAGTCCGCGTCAAATATTGAAGGAACCCTTTAGTGCAAGAACAATAATAAATAGCATTTGCATGGAAAATAAAGATGTGAACGGGACGTCAGAGTTTACTCGCTCCTCGTAGGTGTATATTATAGGTTGGAGGGTTTCTTCTCTACATATATCCCCAGCGCCTTATCCCCCTTCGCCTCAGATTCCCTATAACCCAACGAGAAGACAGCATCCTGCCCAAAGTACCAACGGGAGATCTGGTCTAGGGGCATGTGAGAGGCATTTGGCGGCAGAAAGTCGTCAAGGTTACCATCCGCCAGAAGGGCTATCCAATTGGCTATGCTGGTCGGGCTTCGGGGCACTTCATTGATATTCCGCATCAAGAACCAGTTCACAACGAGACAGATGAATGTAGCTAGAAATAGGGACTGCAAAATCCGGGTTGATGCCACATCCTGCAAGACTCTACCATGCCCGGTGGGGTCGTGAGCTGTGGCATTGAAAATGGTTGCATTGTTCCCTACAGGAACCCATGAGTCGAACACACTATCATTATTTCTCCGCCGATAACCCAAGTTCAGGTCCTGGACAACAAAAATGCGATGGTGATATCGTATCGCATCTGCTACCTTTGATGCCTTTGAGGCATCTCCGAGGTATGAAATCGGTACGGCGTGCTTTGAGCGGGTGATTATAGTGAAAAAAGGATCGATAATCGTGTCGTTTGCCGCGGCCGACACCGGAGGAAGACCGTTGTAGAAAGGACCTACGGTCCGACTATAGTTCGAGTCCAAGATAACAGCAGTCTCATAGTTTGGGATTGGGGGTTCATTTGGATCAACCAGCATTGTCTGCGCATGAATTTGTACAGACGCATCTACAATTTGCACAGTATCATTACATCCAAGCGCGGAGACCGAAAGGCGTCGAGCTTTCGTATCATTTAATGGAGCATTGAGCCAAGAACCCCAAACCCAAAGAAATGAGCTGCAAGCAGTATGAACGCTGCCGAAATAAATACGATCGTGCGTCGACGTTGGTCCAGATATTTGGATAGCTCCACCAAAGTAGCATCCTATTTCGGGCTGTATACTGATGTTTAGATGAGTTGCGCTAAGATCTGAAGAGATCCCAATTCGGTCAGAGGCTGAGGTTTCTACATTAGTGATAATTTGGTCAGAACCATATAGCTTGCAGTCTACAAAGTCAGGACGAGCCGCCGGAACAGTAACTTTGAATGTAACATTAGAATGGTTAAAATTTGGCAGCGATGTGTCATCGACCAATTCCAAACCAGGTAAGGCTAGGTCTTCGTAAGTAAGAGCGGGGTATGACGCATTTTGTAACAGAACAAGCGTTGCTATCATAAAGCTTGGTGCATTCGGGGAGTTAGACTCTCGAATGGAATCACCATTGTAAATCAAACTGTTCACTTTCAGTTGAACTAAGGACTCGACGGGAACAGCAGCAGCATAGAAGAGGGAAGCCGAAAATACACCAAGGAGCGATGTGAAGGTGAGCGCAAGTGTGGAAGAAAGCGCTTCGAAGCTTCGAGACCGTAGCTCCTCATGGATCAGAGTAGATGTGTGTCGGTCGACAAGATCCAGGCTTAAGCTGTTAAAAGTGACCCCTTGCCGAAGTCGCAGAAGAGGACTCTGAACACGAGTATCAGAGTCCACAGATGCAGTGTACATACCAACTATCGCAGCAAAAAGCCCCGGCCCCACTGTCCACAATGAGTACTTGCTATTCTCGGTAGGAGAGTCCGCTATGCCATTTTCACGCGTAGATTTGCGGAGTGATATCTCAAGTATGACGATCCCAGTACTAATTATGAAAAGGGCGAATGACCTAAAAATGACAGATAAACTGACAGGACGATAAGTGGATGGCTTTCTCCTTGCTTCCGAGTCAATAAGCAGAGGAAGCTGCTGGTTGGGGATTTTTATTGCACCGGCTGCATCGTTGACTTTGTAGACCCAACGATCTAGAATGGCTCCCAAGTCTAACACAGAAGCGGAACCCAGCCCTATCAAGTTTGATAGTGGATTATGCGCCAGAAGAACCGCATTACCAATAATAGTGGTGGGCTCTTGGAGAAGCAGTAGTTCGTATTGCTTCCACCAAACGAGGATGACCATGATAACTGAGAGTAATAAAAGCCCAGTCATAACATGTGTTGGAATAACTTGTATGAGCAAACGGTCCTCGGAAACCAGGACCGATCCATTAGATGGAAGCGACGATACATTCATGAGTGATACTCGAGCAAGAATGGCAACGTATTGCTTATGATAATTTGAGATTAGCTGCACGATGCTGTCTCCGGCAAATATCGATGGCAGATTGGGAATAAAGACAGAATGCGTATAGTTGGCAAACTCGTAAGCCACTGCCGAGTACTTGTCAAAGTTTACAGACACATTTGATAGGAACTGTAAAAAGGGACGATAGGAGATTTCATCCAAGTAAGACTGCATTATATCCCAGGAAAGCGCTGAGTCTAATTGCCGAGAAGCCGCGTTCGCTATCAGCGATACGTGCGTTTCCGAATCCCTCTGAACAACTTTGACTGGTTGTATCTCGTAAAATGGTGTGCAAATAAAAGCGTTAACACGCATGATGGTAAAATTTGCGTGTTGCGTATCATCATCAGGTGTGTCGATGGTGTCGGTGAATGTATCAAAGTTGATGGCAGACGCCAGAATGGCAATCCGCTTATTTTTGGTGCTGCTGGATCCATCACACACTCCTGATAGCATACCAAAATTGTAACATGTAGTGATATCCCGCCCGCAATTACCAGTAACCATCATCTCGCAATCATCCGTTTTCAGCCGAAAAGTCAGATTAGCAGCAAGGTCCCAAACTTGTTCTTCCTTATAAGATATGGCTCCGACTGGAAAGGCAGTTGCCGGCTCACAATGCAGATCCCCAGAGAATCCATCTACTATCGTGGTGAGCTCTAAAGTGTTTAGAACGTCGGTCGTTGCACTTTGATATGCAAAGTTTGCCGCGATCCCATCTGGCATGGGAATCCCATCTGTCATGAATGTTGATATACTAGAGTACGCCAGTGCGCCAGATGTTGAGAGTCCGGACGGGTCGTCTGCAAATTGGCGTGTGAGGGTCACATTGATGCCACTCATCGGGATCTGGGTAGGCACCAGGACAATGAAGGATGTCGATAAAACAATAACGAGACGCAGTAAAAGTGAAATGGATGCAGCGGCTGCTACGGCGTAGTCCTTGTTCTTAATGGCGGCGAAAATGGTCAACGGCTGGAACTGGGATACGTAGTCTAGCAACAAAGATTGCCGACTCGGGGTCGGTCCCCTTAGCATTCGACACCAGGGGGCACTTATTTTTGTTTGATATTCCACACGGACCCAGAATGAGGCCACAAGGGTAAGTATTGCGGTTGGACCGTAGGTCCACAAGTAATGGAAATTAGCAGAGCTCGTTGCGAGACCATAATTTTCGGTCGATTTGTGGAGCAAGACCTCGAAGGTGATGCTAAGTCCTAAGAACACAACGATGAATGTTGCTAGCACACTTGAGTCGAGGTAATCAGGACGCCAGGAAATATTATCTTTGCTCTGCGAATGTCGGCTGATATGATCAACTTGAGCCTGAGAAAAAAAACGCAATAATCTGCGCAACGCCTCCCGTGATGTTTGTGTTATAGTTTGAATAATAGAGAATCGGGGGGCCTTTTCAGGAGTCATACGGTTCTCTCTCATGATGTCGAAGGTAAATACCTTGGCAAGGCAGTGGAATGGGACGAGGATGCCGTCGATGTCAATGAATGGGAGATATTAGTGAATAGTTAAGACAAAAAGTGAATTCTAAAGTACATGCAGGGTGACCAGATTTGTGAATGCAAGAAAGGGCTCAATGCCGAGTTTGAAATGGAAACTGGGTTTCATTAAATATATGTTCCAATTCCGTAGGTGAGAAGAATGCACTGCCAAATTCATGAATGTCACGGGAAGTATTTCATCTGGCTTGATCAGGCGGGCGCGAACTATAGGTTCCACGCAGGTGTTCGCGTAATGATACACGCAGGTTGAATAGAGATCTGTGCAACGAGAAATGAGACCAGTAAACTTTAGGAGGTTACAGAAGGCGTCAGAAGGCAGTTCTTTATATTGAAGTAGTAATGCCTTAAATGTAGTACAAAATTTAGTGGCTACCTCTATGGGCTACTATATATTTATAGAGCATTCAATGATAAATAAATACTACCGCAACAGGCCAGTGGGGGCCAGCGGGTAAACCAAACATTGTCAAGCAGCCTTTGGAGCAAGCGCCATGGTGTATGTAGAAATATTTTCTTTGGTTGCCACTAAAAGATCCAATTGGGGTCAAATGTAACTGTTAAGCCTTCACGGGTTACAGACCTAATTTATCTCCCAATCGTTGTTAAAGAACCCCACATGTCTAGAGATATTTAATTGACCATTGCCCAATCCTGTCGAATGTACTTACGCTAGACAAGACCCCCAAAGAAGCTGATAAGGTATTTCTCTAACCAAATGCCCAAAAGATTTCAGGAGACTGAGTCTACATACTTGGCCGAGGATTGCCGTTACCAAGGCCAGCACTAGAGCTGTATATGATCCCATGAACCCGCACGATGCTTTTTAGCAAGTGGGTTACATATATGTATGATATGAAGGTGGCTGGAATGATAAGAATCTTGCGGCGATCTGCGCCGTTGGTAAAAGCTTAAAGGTTGGACTCAATTTGCATAAGATATAGAATAATAAGATTTATATATGCCGTCAAGACCACCTCAAAAGTCCACATTTTAATCTAACCGGGCATCTTTTCCTTTTCTTTAAAGCAATAGAATGAAGACTTAGCAGCAGGAGTGAATTTCCTACCTTAAGATGAGACTAGCGAGGAATGAATACCGAATTGAACACTCCATTTGCATCACGATGAAGTTAAACTGATTAGAAGTTTAAGACAGTCCATTTGAACGCAGTTTGAAAAAGAAGACACTGCTCCTGTTCACGAAGAATCTCTAAAGGACACACATCATGCTTTCTCTACGATGAGACGTCACAACGGACATCCTCTACGACCTATTCTATCGAGCCTTTATTTGCCACATACTTAAACGGCTCCATGTATCTCATACATCTCTGAACCCCAGCCCAGGAGGTAATCTAGTTAGATAAACCTTTTTTTTTCTACTTTTATATAGGCCGTAGTGATTTTTTTCTATTTAATCCCGCTTATTACATATTCGCTTCATTCTAAGTCAGTTTTCTAGATTTATATGTAAGACTGCCCGTGGCTAGGGGGGTTAGCCTTTTATCTATCCATTTCAGTGACTACGCTAAGACACCGAAAAGGAGGTATTTCCGAAGTTTGAAGAGATCCAGTTTATCCTTATCTCGTTCTTCATGGATTGTATGTATGCGCTGATAAAGGGGCATCAAGTGTATATTTGGACAGATTAAGGCCCCCCTTAGAAACGTCTTTCTGTAAGTAGCTTCTACTCACGGTAGCCTTTACACATACCAAGAGAGGCAGCGTGAGCGTAAGAGTGATGCGAGTGACAATGGGTGACCGGCAGAGTGAACTATCTGTGAATCCCTTTAAAAAGTGAGGGTGCGAATTATTACATTTAAATCATGTACGTCACATTACCTGACTTATAAAGAATAGGGCAACCAGGAAAGTCCCTACAAGAAAACGGCCAGCTGGCTTCTTTCAGGGCCTACCTCCTTACATGGATTCTGAAAAGCCGTCATGTCATGCTCCTTACTTCATCAACCCAGGCAACTATGTCGGTAAAGCATCATAACATGTGTCTAACTAATTGAGAATGCGTTAAGGAGCGTCTGCCATATACTCTCCACATCTTCCTTCACCATTATCACAACGCCTTTTGATGCTATTCAACCCATCTTCCTTGTGATAGTAACAGACACGACCATTATAGCCTACTTAACTATTCGTAAGATGCCTGACCACGACAACCGCGATCCGCCACTAGCCCCTCAATCAATTCCTGTTGTTGGACACATGATCGGGCTGTTGTGAAGCAGGCTCAGCTACTATGCCGACCTAAGGTATAATTTATGCCTCGTAGTTAGGAACTCGCCTCAAAATCTGTCTTCGAAAATCACTTGTAGCTCCCATCTTTACCATATCTATCCCAGGTCACAAGGTATACGTTGTAATCAAGCCCGAGCTTGTCCAACTGGCACAGCATAGAATACTTGCCTTTTCATCAACAATTTAGACCAAGTTTGGATCTATAGTTAGCGGGACTAACCCAAAAGCAAGAGCTGTACTGGCTAGAAACTTTAATGGCGACAAGGGTGATTTCGGGATCTCAATAGCGACTAGGGCCGTGATGCACGATGCGCTCAAACCCAGCTCAGGTCTCGATGACATGAACCGAGCTATGATTCAAGAGATTGTATCTTTAGTTGATGAGTTGCAACCAGACCATGGAGATTCCAGGAGGGTGGGTTTGTATGTTTCATTGAGGAACACCACTACGAAAGCCAGCACCAAGTTTATATATGGTCCCATGAGTCTGTTTAATGATCCGGATATCGTAGACGCCTTTTGGTAAGAGTACCACAGATACATATGCTATTCTTCTTGAATTCGTTTCGCGTTCCTCTTTCCAGACCCTTCCTTTTGGTCCATTTTCACTTAGGCCTTGTTGATGAATCTGGAAAGAAGTCGATGCCTGTATCAAGTCAACTGAGACTGGTCTCACATGTGACATTACTATCTTGAAGTAGAGCTGTCCATTTTTGCTTTCTTTTTACCAAGAAATCTTTGGTTATTGTTCCATGGGAGCATCCACTTGCGAAGTTATAGAAGACACTTATCTCGATCAATATGGTGAAATAGTAGGTATATAAGCGTAGTATTCAACTGTTTTATATAACTATAAAATAGTAGGAAGATTTGCTTATATATACGGAATGCCTTATGACCTTTATATAGTATATGCAGTAACTTTTTAACTTAATATATTTTTAATACTCCTGCTTAAAAAAATATTGCGTATTTTTATGATTTATTTTTTTTATAACTATTGTTTAAAGCAATAATTTGCTTTTATAGCTTTAATATAAGTTGCTTTTATAGCTTTAATATAAGCTATTTTTATAGTTTTAATATTAAACGGTTATATTAATTTATAAGCTATAATAATTAAGTTATTTATTTTTACTAGTTTTATATTATGTTTAAGTATTATTTTATTGTTTGTTTTTATTAATATTATTATTAAAAGTAAAACGTTTTTAATTATTATAATATAATTTTTTTTTTTGTTTTAATAATAAAAAGTAATAATAACTTAAAACGTATAATATTAAAAATGTTATATATTTTAATAAGCTTTTATAAAATTATTTAAACATTTTTTTATTTTAAGTTTATATTAGTTATTTTTAAATTAATATTATTAAAGTTTATAGCTTATAAGTTTTTAAGTTTTTTAATAAATTAAAATATAAAATATTTATAAATATTTTAAGCTTAATTTTTAAGAATTATTTATAGTTTTAATACTTTTTTAAATTTTTTAAATATATTTTTAAACAATAGCTTTATTAAATTATTTATTATTATATTTTTTATATAAACTTATTTTAATTATATTATACTTTGTTTAATTTATTTATAAATAAAATATGCTTAAATATTAATATGTTTATTTTTATTATATTATATTAAGTTTTTTATAAATATAATAAATCTTTAATTATTATTATAAATTATTATAGCTTTAAGTTTTTTTAATGTTTTTATTACTTTATTATTTTTTTTATAATTTATATTTAATTTATTATATAATTATAATAATTATATAGCTTTTTTTATTATATTAATTATATTTTAATATTTAGCTTTATATATAAATAATATAATTATTTATTATAATTTAAATAACTAATTAATTATTTTATTATTAAGATTAAAAAACGTAGTTTAAAATTAATTTTTATATATTTAAATCTTTTTTTTAGTTTATATTAATTTATTTTATTAATAGTTTAAATATACTTTTTAATATTAAATAATAGTTTTTTAAGCTTAATAAGTATTTAAAAACTTGTTTAATTATTATTTTATAAATTAATATAAAATTTAATACATATTAATTAATATAAAATATTAAAAAAGCTATATTTAATTATATATTTATTATTAAATATATTAATAATTTTATTTTAAACTAATATTTATATTTATTATTAATTAAATAAATAAAACTTAGTTTAGCTTTTTATAGCTTTATAATTATTATTAAAGTATTTATTAGTTTATAACTTTTTAAACTATATTATATAAATATTTTATTAATATATTTTTATTAATTAAAATAAATAGTTTTATTTAATTAGTTTATATATATATATATATTTAAATAATATTAATAAAAGTTTAAATTTATTATTTAAAAACGCTTATTTAATATTATTTTAACGTTTTTAATTTTAGCTAAGTTTTTATTAATTATAAATAAATTATTAATATAAATAATAATAAAAATTCCGGTTTTAATATTTATAAATATATTATAGTTTATATTAATTAGTTTATAATTTAATATAATAAAAAACTTTAATAACATTTTAAACTAAATTTTAAATGTTTATTTTAGCTTATATAAAGCTTTTTTTAATTTATATATATATTTTATACTGTTTTAAACTTATATAATTATTTAATATAAATATTTTTTTTAATATTTTTATAAAAAAAAGCTGTTTTAATATTTATTTGCTTTATTTTAAAATTTTATAACTTATTAATTTAATTATTAAAACAAACGTTTTAAAATAATTAATATTTTTAATTTGTTTAAAGCTTTTAATTATTTATTTAGCTTTAAATTAAGTAATTTTATTATTTAATTTTTATTTAAGCTTATAAACTTATTTGCTTTATAAAATATATATTATATTAATTAATATTATTAAAATTTAAGTATTATTATTAATTAATAAATTAAATTCTATTTTTATTGCACTTTTTTATTTTTTATTGTTTAAATTTTTTAAAGCTTTTTATATAATTAATAGCTTAATATTTTTTTAGTATATTTTAAATATAGCTATTAATATTAATATAATATAAAACGTTTAAATTTAATCTTTAAATAAAAATTAATAACTTTTAAATATGTATTAAAATTTAAAATAATTAAAAATAAGATATTTATTATTAAAACAATTAAGTTTAATAATTTTAAAATTTAATAAATTTTTAATAAAAAAAATAATTTAATTTATTAGTTTTTATATTATTTTTAAATTTATAAGTAAATTTATTATAATGTTTTAGCTTAATATAATAATATTTTAACGCTTTCATTTTATTAAAAAAAAATATAGATTTTTTAATTTTTAAAATTTTATTAATTGCATTATTTATTTAAATTCTTATAAATACTATTTATAATTTAAAACATATATGTTTAATTAATTAAATAATTATAATATTAAGTTTATTATTAATAAATTGCTTAATATTAAAATATATATTTTGTTTTATTGTTTTAATTATTTTATTATTTTTTATAATTATTTTATAAATAAAATTATTGCTATATTTAATAAATATTTTTATTATTAATTTATAATTTAGTTTTTTTTATTTAATGCTTAATAATAAATATTATAGTTTAATATTAAAGGTTTAAATATATAAAATATTAAATTATTAATTATAAGCTTTTTTAAATAAAATAATTTTAAAAGCATTATAAAAACTTTTATTATATAAATAATTAATAATTAATATAACTTTTAACTAATATTATAATAAAATATTACTATTTATTATTATAAATAATAGCTTTTTATATATAATAATATTAAAGCTTTTAATTATTTTATTATTTTTATATTGTTTTATTAATATTATTTAAATATTTATTCTTTTTGTTATAGCTTATTTTTTAGCATTTTTTAAAATATATTTGCTTGTTTTATTTATATAAATAATATAGCACTTTTTTTTTTATTTTTTTAAATTTATTAAAAAGTTTATAAATTTATTAATATATATTTAAACGTTTTATTTATTTTTTATAAATTTTAATAAGCTTAACTAATTATAAAAATTAATTTAAATAAGCTAGTATTTTTTTTTTATAGCTTTTAATATAAAAAGGCCTAAAAATATTAATAAAAATAACTTTTTTAAAGTATTTATTTTTAAATAGCTTTTTTTTATATAAATTCTTTTATATTTGTTTTAAAATATAAAGTTTATAAATATAATATATTTAAACTTTATTTATTTTTTAAACGATCTTTTTTAATTTAAATAATAAAATTTTGTTTAAATATTTTATATATTTATATTATAGTTTTATATAAAAGTTAATAATATATATAATTAAAGCTAGTAATATTATTTAGCTTATTTAAAAAATAAAAAGGTTTTTAAATTAAATTATTTAAATAATAATATTAATAAAAAATAAGAAATAAATATAATATAAATCTTTTATAAATAATATTTTTATTTTTTTATTAAATAATTATATTATTAATATTAAATTAACGCTTAATTTAAATATATAAAATATTTTAATAAATATAATTTTAATATATAAGTTTAATATTATATACTTTTTAATTAAATTATTTTAATTAAATATTAATATTTAAACTTTTTTAATGTTTATAATAATAATTTGTTTTAAAGTAAGTATTATATAATTAATTAGTTTATTTTTGTTTTAAGTTATATATTATACATAGCTAAAATTTAAAACTTAAACTAATTATAATAAATAGTTTATAATAACTTTAACAATAATTTAATATTAATTAATAATAATAATAATAAATAATAATAATTTTTAAAGTTTTTTAAAACGGAACGTTTTTAAAAAATAATTATTTTATTAAAAAAATAGTTATATAAAACTTATAAAAAATAATTATTATATAAAAAGCAAACTATAATAATAAAAAATAATAAAAATAAGAACTTAATTATATTATAAAAATTAAAGCAAATAAATATAATAAATAATTAAATAGTCCTTTTTATATTATTATTATTACTGCTTAATTTTAAACGCGTTATTAGTATGGTTTTTTTTTTTTTATATTTATTATTCCTTTTATAATATTTTTTTTTATTTTTTAAATATTTTTTTTAAAGTTTTAAATAAAGATTTTAATAACTAGATTTTAAATAACCTATTTTTTTATAATAAATATATTTAAGCTTTTTTATAAAAACGGATTTTTTATTTATAAGCAAAATAATAATTAATGCTTGCTTTTTTATTTTTAAATTATTAGTTTTAATTATTATAATAATTATATTATTTATTAATAATTAAATAGTTTATTTTATATAAGCTTTTTTAGCTTTTATAATTAAAACTACGTTAGTTAAAATTAAAATTTTAATATTTATAAAAGTTTAAAAAACTTATACTTAAGTTTTAAAGTTTTTTTTAAAACTATAAATAAAATAAACAATAAAATAGCTTTTAAGTAATTTATATTTTGCTTTTATTTTTATATACTTTTTTTATATTATTTTAATTTTATTAAATAGTTTTTTAATAAAAAAGAAATTTTTAAAAATTATTAAGTCCTAGCGAATTATTAATTATAATAAAAACGTAATTTTTTTTTAGTTATATTTTTTATTTACTTAAGCAAATATTTTATTAATTGTTTTAAAATAATTAATTAATTAGTTTTATAATATTAAAAGATTGTTTTATATTAATAATATGCTTTTTTTTTAAACGTTTTATTACTTTATTAATAAATATATTAAAACTTAGTTAATTTTTTTTAAAAATTAATTTATAATAAATTTATAAGCATTATATATTTTTAATATTATTATTATATATAAATATTAATTATAATAGTTGTTTTATTTTTTTAGTTTTTTAATTAAATTAAGCTTAATAGCTTTTATATTAATTTTTAATATTTTAATTGCTTTTTTATTAACTATAACAATTAAGTTTATAACTTTTTATTATATAGTTATATTTATTATATATAAGCTAAATAAAAGCTATTTAAGTTATTAAAATTATAATAAAGTTAGTTTTAATAATAATAAAAAATCTAGAAATTGTTTATAATAAAATTAAAGTTATTAAAAAAATACGTTTAATAAATATAATCTTTTGCTTAAAATATTTAATACTAAATTAAAACTATTAAAAAAACTAGTTTTTTTTAATTATAAATTTATATTTTTTTAATTTTAGTTTATAAATATTTAAGCTATAAATTTAAAATATTTTTAATTATTTAATATAAACAAAATAAATATATTATTTAAATTAACTTTATAAGTATTAACTTTTTTTAAAAAGTTTATATAAAATAAGTTATTATTGTTTTTTTTTTATAAATTATTATATTTTTAAAATAAGCTAATCTTTTATATAAAATAAAAAAAATTTTTAATATTAAATGTTTTTTAAATTATAACTAGTTTAATAACTTATTTTTTACTTTTTTATTATATATTTAATAATTCGTTTAATATTATATAAATTTTTTAAAAAAATAAATTAATAATATTATTTATAATTTAAAAATAATAAGAATAAATTTTTAAATTAGTTAGCTTATATTTATTTTATTAAAGTTTTTGCTTTTAATAATTTTAGTTTAATTATAAGTTTAATATTAACATTATAAGTTAAATTAAATTATTAAAATAAATAAGCTAGAAATGTTTAATAAAAAAGCTTTTAAGCTTATAACTTAATAAAATAATAAGTATATAAGCGTAATATTTAACTGTTTTATATAACTATAAAGTAGTAGGAAGACCTGCTTATATTTATAGAATGCTTTATGACTTTTATATAGTATACGCAGTGATTCCTTGACCTAGTATACTTTTAATACAATGGCTGCTAAAGAAAGAGGCTGTGTTATAAATGCCAGCTGGCGTGATTCATCAAGGTCCTAAACTTTAATCCTCGAAGATTCTTACCCGGGCAGAAACATAATCGTCCGCGCGATATATGCTTCCGCGCGTTTGGTGGTGGCAAAAGCCTTTACAAAACTGTTGCCATCTTTATCGCGAGATTAGACATGAAGCCTTCTTCAACAGGCGATAGCTGGAAGGTTCCGACTACAAGAAATGGGAGCATGGCCACAGTCTTGATACGTCGAAGTCGAGATCAAAGCGCTGTGGGGGTTCGAAAAACGTCAAATGGACCATCAATCTCGGGGAGTCGAACAATATCTTCGCCATGATGACTGAAGATAGCTTTGAGGCGGTTTGATGAGAACTCATTTTGGGACCAGCTAACTTCCAACCTTGGAACTTATAATAGCTGTGTTGATAGGATCTTCTATCACATCAGTAATAGGGTCGAAACTTGCAGCCTGATTGAATGCTAGTCGGTTTGGAGACACGCTCCCCTACTATAGATGCAGACTATCGTAAGTAGTATGACACAACCGTGCTTTTGGCAATTCGTCATGGTTTGCCAGATTGCCAAGACATGGTCCAAGCTTTCCCCGCAAAGACGTGGCGAAGCGGGGAAGACTGGCGACGTTCTAGGCCAATCGGATAGAGGTGAAAAAGGCCCGTTTCCGTTCCACTTTGGCCCAGCAAATTCGTCGAGTCGTATGTTTCGTTCCCTCAAGTATGCGCTCTTCTGCAGTCGCTTGTCGTCAACGATTACCACCACCATCATACCATCACACCACCACACCACTGACACCACTCTGGCTGCCGCGTTGTCGTCCGTCCGCCTCTGCTCTGCGGAGTGGTGATCTCCTCGAAATCCTCACCTGAAACAAACCTATATCCGCTTGAAAACTCCTCAGCTGTAACGACGACCATCTAGCAGCTCGGCGGTCATGAACTGCTTTCGATTCTAGACACACCACCAATCGACGCCCCTCCCCCTATCGGCCGGTTTAACCAACTTCTTGTCTCCAATACAACGCAACTCAACTCAACTCAAACTCAACCTGGCCTGATCCAACGTGTCTGCCGAGCTGTTATTCCTCTGATATATAATATCTCGGCTTGAATTCTCTTCCGCAATCCAACCGTTGTGTCTCCTACCGCCGTCATCATGGTTCTCACGCGCACTACCAACCATACCTACTCTCACCCGTTCCCGACTGTCACGCTCGCCTTCTTCCTCCGCTACTACTCTCCTCAACTAAACCCTTTCTCCAGCCATGTACTTTCGACGGACACTATATCATCCCATGTCGACCCGGTCACGGGCCGCCTCCATACCACGCGCATTCACCTAAAGAAGTCGCGCATGCCCTCCACCGTCGTCAAACTACTTCCCACCAGTGTCACCGGTGGTGGCGGGGATAAGTCTAGCTACGTTCTTGAGACCAGTGTGGTAGACATGAAGGAGGGTTGGATGAAGACGGAAAGTCGGAACCTCAACTTCACAGGTGTGCTGAGTGTAGTGGAAGAACAGCATTATTCGAGCTCGCCACCAGATGGCGGTTCCGCTTCTTCCAACTCAGCTCTCTCTCTATCTCGTCCGCTCTCCCCGAATACCTTCGTCACAACTACCTTCTCCTACCGATCGACTTTGGGCAACAAGAAACATGACCGCGCTCCTGCAGAATCGGCGGAAGTCTTAGATGAGGCTGGGCCGAGGCGCCTGGGTAGTTGGATCTCGGGGTGGGGTGCCAATCGTATCCAGCGAAGCATTGAGTCGATCGCCTCGAACAAGACTGATGATCAGATTATCAAATCTCGAGATGGAATGGGAATGGTGCTCGAGCGCCTGCGAAACAACGGTGTTGTTTCTGTATTGAGAGAGTTAAGGCGCCGAGAAGGAAAGGCTGTTTTCGACCAGTAATCTCTCAATACCCATTGTAGCATACGTCACTTTTCACGTTCGGTTCAGCAAGGCGTTGGGTCATATTTTTGTCCGGGAATGGAAAACGATATCGGAGAAGGCCGTGGCACATGGACTCTATCGGGGCAATTTTGGACATTGCTTCCGATGTTTGGCGATATTCCAACTAGAGCAAGTACAAGGATGTCGCACCTACGATCATTACTCCTCTCATGTATGATATATTATCTGGGCTTTATCAGGCTTTTCAAGTCCAACCTGTACCCTAAATAAGGGCAAATCCATGTATCAATGACAACAAAAAATGATTCAAATATTCATCAGAATCGCTTTCTCTAATTCTTGTATCAAATGCAGTGCGCGGTAACACTTTGCTCCTTATCCGGCTTCGAGGCTTAACCTAACCCTAGCTCTATATCATTGTATTTTAAACATAAACATGACTGCCGTATCCAATAAAGCACGATATAAGGTTTTTACCTCAAAAGAATAAATCTTCAATGAGTTCATCAACCTCACAACTCTCTGCCTGTCACTCGCACTCCAATTGAGATGCTCCCAGTTCTCGCCTTCTATACACACATGTTATACGTCATCCCAGAGCCTGTTCCTATGATTTAATGACTTATAATCTAACGCCGTTTGCTTGATATGATGAATGGAATATGCACTATACGATCTATTATAATTTTATAACCACCGCTCGTTTATCGTCACGTGTATATATAAACGAGCGTCATTACTACCACTAGACTTCAACCACAGGTATGACTTGAAAAAAACGACGCTATAGAGGGACTTAAGAGCAGCAGGTGGTAACAAATGTCTAGTTTCTAGCAACGACTTACCAATGTTATAATGACCAACACCATCATCCGGTGTATGATATAAGAATACGATGATAAGATTACTATGCGTATCTATGCAATACCATGAGCGATCTACTTCACGCTCTCTGTTAAATCCTCATCCAGGAGCAAGATGATTCATTCATAACTCATCAACCAGGTCAAGTCCAAGAACTTCCGGCATAACAACCAAAGATCCCCCAAGCCCACAGATCTCAATCCACCAAACCACCAGCTTCCCTTCATCACTGGCCCTCCTCAAAAACCTTCTTCAACCCATCCATCCATCTCTGAAATCCGCTCTCAATCTGCGCCTTCGGAAGGACATAGCCCAGGACCCCCCCAAACGTCTCCCAGCACGCATACCTCGTGACCGCCCTCCCATCCTTCGCAACATCCTCGACAAACTCCTGCACGCGTTCCGAATGGAGCAAGAAATGGGGGATCCCCAGCGCCTTCCAAACTACCCTATACCCCACCTTTCCATCGTCATCAAACTTCTCGAGAAACGTGACCTCGAGATCGACGGCGCGCGAGGCCCCACCGGGTATCATGACGGCATTGAACCGGACCTTGGCGCCTGGGGCAACATATCCCGGCCGCGAAGCTATGTCCCGCAGCTCGGAGGTCACGGGAAGCTCGTTCGTGGTGCCGGGAGTGGTGAGCGAGGCGCTGGGCACGAAGGTGTTCCAGGTCCCGTAGCTGGATAGGTCTAGCACCTTCTCCAGACACGAGAGGGCCGGCCCCGCGATCGTGGTGGAGCACGCTACGGTGAAGTTGCCCCCTGGGCCGTAAGTAGGCACCGGGATCGGGGCCACGACCTTAGCCTCGTCCTTGGGGAGGTCGGAGGGTGCTATGGACATCGTGAGTGAGTGGAGCGTATGAGAAGTGAGAATTGGCTAAGGGACTATGTGCTTGCTGCGTAGAATGGAGGAGGTAGATAGGCAACGTGGTAGAGAGGCACGAGATGTTAGGTTGAAGTAGGTAGGTAGATCTAGGTTTGTTTAAGGTTTACTATTTGGTGTTGGTTGTTGGTCCGTCGACGAACGAATGCAAGGTACGACAGACAGTGTGGGCAGAGATACTCCTTACTGTGGCTAGTATCGAGGTTCCGGGCTTCTAACTTAAATCTCTTTGCTCAATCTATCTGCTACAACATCACAGTACGTCACTGGTCACGTACGACAAGACGATGCTTTACACATGTGAAATGAATGCAGCTAACGCGCAGCTAAAGTGCATTTCAGGTCCGGGATATTTTGGATTGAAAATAATCTGACGGAAATACTACGGTACCTGCATGGCTCGCTTCCCCAAGCTCGGAGATATTTCAAATCTTAGACTTCAGATACGGATCTGAAAAATATGGGTAGTACTTATACCGAGAGAGAAGGTGGATGCACTCAAACATCCCCAGCATGATCTCATAGTAATGTGGGATATGTTGTTTCGTATAATCTCATTCCTCATTCATTTTCGTCCCTTATCATCATTCCTCATATCCCAAGGGTCGTGGCTCTATTCATAGCTCGTATCTCTTAGCCTATGCCGGTCGTAGCATATTCAGCGTCCATGTATACAGTTAGACAACAAAGGCGTCCCAGCTGGAAAGCTTCGCGCACTGCGGTAATCTCAAACCAGGATGTTATCGGCAGTTTCGGGCGCAGGTCAGCACTTGAGATCTAAGTACAGTGCATGCACTGTAAGACCCCTGCTTGGCCTCATCCGTCCTTATCAGTGTAGCTTCAAGGAAGTCGTCCGCTATGCCGAGAACCTTATTTCGATTGTTTTACCTCGTTTAGAAGGGCAAATCCTGCAAAACCCCGCCGGAAATTATTGGCAGGGGTCTTCGATCGCTTAACGATCCTGTCTGGCTGTTGCTCGGGATAGAATTCCCGGACCGGCGCATGGGGATAATTGGCGCTGGTCGTATGTAGGTGACCACATGTTGCTTGAAGAGAAGATCTCGTTTAGTCTTCTGTTTTCTTAGGTAAGTCGACTCTCGTCCGGAGCGGTGATTATCCTTGTGTTAATTTGTATTTCTGTCAGGAAGTGATCTGGAATCCTCATTCGCTAGTTGTGGTATTGTGTCGTTTGAGGACATCAGGTTCATCCGGATTCCATCGAGCCAAGTTCATTGTACGTAGATCGTTCGGGTCTGCTTGGCGACGAATGCCGTGACTGGCGAATAAAGGACTTCAGACTGAAAACTGCAGCCGGAGTCGGGGGCCTCGGGAGCTGCTCGTTTTCGGTATCCAGTGCTTGGTCTCTTCTATTTAGGTCGGCAATATAGGCGTGGCTAGGAGTACGCATACGTGGCGTAGGGGTTCTTTTGACCGAGCTGTAAGAACTGGATTGAAAGATCTTCTTCAATATAATGAAAACCACAGGCATACAGCTACATATGAGCCCGATGTTGAGCTCAGCAGCACTGATGCAAGCGAGCATGATTAGCCAACGAACATGAAAAGTCAAATAAGACTAACATACCGTAGCGTGTAACTGGGAATAGAGTCCCACGTAAAGTCATACGAATCAAGTTGATGAAAGCGAAATGCTGTACTTGTGATCGAGAGTGCGACGGCCCTGGACAATGTTAGTCTTCATTTGATCAATTGGTCGCAATGTTCGTACAGTAGACCGGTGAGGAAAATTCCTAGAATGCCAATTTTTCGATTTCGAGGGATCTTCAATTTGTAGACCATGCTGACAGGTATTATGAGCACATAAAGATCGGACACGACGCCGAACAATCCAGTCGCCGCGTTGAGATTGTAGACCGGTTGCGAGCAATTGCTCGCCTTCAACTTCCTCGCCCACTCGTCTCGATCCGGGACCGGAGTTGTCATCGAAATCGGGACGCAAAAGCGTATGTTAAGAATGATCGCGATGATATAAAATGCCACAATAGTCGTGATTCCTACCCAGATCATCATTCTCGCAGATCTGTTCGGGGCAAAAACGCGGAGGTATAAGACCAGTAGTGCCGTCTTAACGAACAAGGAGCTGAGGGAGAACAAGACTATAGAACTAAGTGTTCGCTACACATAATGTTAATCAATAGCCCAAAGTCGTTGTGGCAGCCGACTAAACGACTTCATCATTGATATTTGACCTTACCTCTAGAAAGCTGGCGTTGAAATGGCTGAGACGAACATTCCACTGGTGCGGACCTAGGGGGCTTCCAAATACTGGCAAACGATAAGTATAGAGGACACAACAATAGGAGCATGCGAGTCTTTCTTAACTTACAAGATAGAGAAAGACCTGTAAAGGCTGTGATACTCGCCTGGACCCCCTTATTAGTTTAGGTACACCAGAAATACTTCATAGTGAACTGACTCCGGCGGCGATGGACAGGTCTTTTGAATATTAGCGTGACACCCGTCATTGTTGTTGCAATATCCCGCAACTTACAGTCATCAATACCCAAAGAGTTGGTGATTCTAACACGAGTGTAGATGCGCAAGGCGAGGAAGATGAGCATCAAGCCATACGTAAGGCCAACAACTATCCTCGCTGGGCCTTCCCGCGTTTGAGGATTATCGAAATTTGACTGGACGCCGGGAGGCGGCGGTAGTGCTGGAATCTGCTCCAGCAGACTCCAATCCATGTGCGATTCGACCATGGCGGAATTCAACGCTGATCGAAACAGCGCATTATTTCATTATTCTTCAGTCATCTATGGCAGCAAATGCCAGCACATGCGGCGCTGAGGGGAGTGAGTGTTTTTGAGTAAAAACACAAACACATCAACAAGGACTCGACCGCCGTCATAAGCACAGTCACTGGCGGCTTACTGATTAAGGCGGCAGGGTATAGGAGGGATCACTCCATATCAAATGCAACCTTATGCATCCTGTCATAGAAAGAGGTTTAGGATGATGGGGTCAAGGAGCTTGGTGGAGTCAACTGAGTTCGAATCTGATTGCACCCAAACTTAGCACCTTCCAATTCCCAAAGGAACCGGCAGCTAAGATGCCGGCAATTCTTACGATAGTACCAGATTCAGATAAAATTTCAATACTACTCCGTTTGTAACACGAAAATAGACCCAGTGCGGCTGGTTTCGCCTTATGTTGTACTCCGTAGCGAGGCAGAATATGATAGCATTTTTCAAGTTGGTGCGTCGCATTCGGAACCGCCGCGTATAGTATGTGATATCTGTAAAACTTACCTAAGACTTGGTTCTTCGCAAATAAGGCCTAAACTTCGCAGATCGGATACCCGTAGCCATACAAAAACATTCGGGGACGTCTCATCCTTCCGCAACCAGCCACCGAAGGATTCCCCGCACGACATTCTCGGGTCCGTATGTATGTAGGCGACTTTCTGAGACTGCGATTATACTCAAGCCTCACACGGCATGATACAGGGGTCCGATCTATACTCAATACAGCGATTAGGTTACGGGCGCTACTACCTAGTGCAACTGGAACGAGTATACGATCCGTGCCATGCCGCGCTTAGCTATTCTTAGGCCTCCCAGTCTTCTTTCCCGCTAAGTAGCGGAAGTGGCGCCTTTCTAATTGTTGCCTCGTGCGGCTTTATCAGACACAAGGATGAGACGGTGCAAGCGACTTGAGCACATAGCTAAGCCCGAAAATAAAATAAGCATTTAGGGTTTGCTTACGAGCTCGCAATTGGTATAGGCGCTGTGTATACGTACACTAGTTGCTGACATTTGGAGCCGCCTACGGCAAATTCCGTACCTTGTCAGTGACCTTAGGCGAGGGATGCCGGACGGGTTCCTATCGATGGTATGGCTATTATCTTAAACAAGGGCATGTAAGTATATATAACCAGGGACTAGCTCTCAAAGGAGGATAGACATCTTCGCGCAACAATAGAGCTTATACGTACCCCATTACCAGAGATCCTGACAGGTGGGTTTCTTATGTGGGAGTCCGTGACCTCTTCTCAGGTCAGGCATATGACTTACGTAAGCCAGCGGCCGGTTTAAGTCGGGCCCATTAGCTGTTTAGACCTCATACGGAATTGAGTCGCCAATTGAACAAAGAGTGCTTCACAGCTAGGTAAAGAAGTATATTATGAGGTTGTGACTGGTGTAATAGTAGCTGGGATCCGCCTCCAAATTCAACCAGGTGGAACTTGGCCAAATATATGAGTACGAATAAATCTGTTCTGATTCTCGTAGTAGTAATCTGATATTTCAGGTAAAAGAACCTCTTATAACGTTGTAGCATATCGATTAATTTGCTCAATAACACCTTTGCTTGTGACACCATGAAGATACGTGAAGATACATGTACCACGTTAATATGCAGTGCACACATAAACTTGAAAGGTCCCCTAATTAGTATTAGCTATCGGTACTACTCTACCCTCCCTCTTCGAAAGCCAATATGGTATACTGTCCCGCAGCCATGTAAACTATCGCTTCCAAAACGTCTAATATCCCTAGTTTTCGTGTTCAGAAAAAAGATATGAAACTAAAAGAATGATATCCGTCGCACTCCTACTTCTACAAAATTACCGAGCGTCGCAAGTCATCGATCGATAAATCTTACAGTGCATCCATAGAATTATAGATACGCTATAGATAGATCTTCGATCTTAGCGAATCAAACAAAGGGGCCCAATTCATCGTTAAGCTCATTACCGTACTCATCCAATCCATTCATCTGGAAGCCGCCATACTGAGGGACATCCCCAGCTGACATATAGATCGTATGCGGCTGAAAGTCATTCTCTTGTCCGCTGGCATTATTCATCCCGTAGCCAGCTTGGCAGTTAGTAGGTCCGTGACTAATATACTGCGGGAAGTTGTTCTCCTGCTCGCGAGCAATGTTTATACCGTAGCTACTGTCGTCAACGAAGTTGGCCGCTGGCTGGAGTACCATGACCTGCTGATAATTATAGCCTTGGCCCTGGTCGAAAGCGTTGTTCATAGCGAGAGCGCCAGGGTTAATAGGCCCTAGTTGGTAAGGCATAGAACCTTGGAGCAGGGTATGAACCATCATGTGTTCGTCCAAGTCAACCTGACGGAGGAATCCATACTGTCCAGACCTGAAACATCCAGGTTCTACGCAGGAGAATGGGAGTAGAGGTAGGTCAGCCACACGCTGGACGGGAGCAGGAGCTTGTTCCTGGGGTTCGGCCTCGGTTGGTCTATAGGAGCGGTGCTTATGACGTATATGCTGAGCCAGATGATCCGCGCGATGAAATGCGTTTGGCCCCTGATATTGGTCACAGAGGGAGCAAGGGTATACCGGAGCCTCAGTATGACGTTTGATGTGGCGTCTTAAGGCATCCAGGCGTGTATATTTAGACCCGCATTTGCACTTGTGTCTGATAATAGGCGGTGGCAACCGCTGGTTAGCTCAGGTAAAAAAAAAAACCTACCGTTTCCTGGCTGCATCAAGAAGTGGAGCGTGCGAAATGGTGATTGGCTGCTTGGCTGGGGGCATCTTTGTGAATTCTGCGTGGTGAATATCAAAGGGCGTGGCGTGATAGGCGATTGTCATTTTCAGAAGGGGCAACACCATCCTTTTATGCTTGACCTAGAAGTCCCTAGAGTCTGATTGAGACAGCCTTTGGCAAATTCTTGCGAATACATTCCCTTTGACACAACAAGGGGGATAGGGTGGAGGCTGTAACATCATGCAATGATACCGTCCATATCGTTTCTTACAGTAGGCTGAGCCCTCTTCTGTGCCACATCTAATTACTACATAGCTATCATTCTAGTGTCCACTCAAGATAATTTACTTGTTAGTGAGCCTTAAAAGGCAGACAATGAGGACGAGATAGCCGCCGACTTACGCGCCGTATAATACTAGACACGAATGATAGGTCAGGAACCACCCTCCCAAGCTTCAAGTTCCCCTGGTTTGCGTCCATATGCATCTTGCACACCCTATACCATTGATCTTTTGACAAAGTTGATACGTTCTTCAAGTATTCAGACTCAAATCCAACAACTCTAGCTTGGTTAGATCAGATGCAAGAGAGCGTAAGCTCGGTTAGGGAGGTAATACGCCTTAGCGAAACGCGGCAATCTACATTAAATTTAGTTTGCCAATTAATAGGCCATATTCAATCCTAAACTTGGGTTGCCTAAAACAATAATTAAGGGGGCGCACCCTACCCTTGGTGCCGTTGTTTAATGGACCGCGCAGTAGATATGAGGATAGAGACCACTGTTTGGTAGTAAAGCTTGGGAGAATTGGATGGAGCTTATTCTACGTCAGTTTTCATGGTTCACAATTGCTAGTCTCATACATGATGATAGCTCTATTTGAGTATGGACGATTTCCTGGCAAAATCGACTATCATGCAATCCGGACTTCACGATATGGCCTCTATACCACCGCCGCCATTGTATAACACGAGCTCGATAGCCGGCCGTTTAGTGATAGTGAAGATAGGGGAACATGAACGAAGGAGACGTACTCTGTCATAGGGCTCCATCAACTTCCGTAAGCGAGTCGACCGAAAGCCTGCTTTAAGTATTGTCTTTATTAACGTCTTGCGGGTCGATGATAGGGTCCAGGAAGCCGTATGTTGTTGAGGAACGAGGCAAGTACAATGACGACAGTGCCGAGGCTGATTGTGAAGAAAGTCCCAGGCTGGAAACATTGGCGAACCCTTGGCTGACACGTACTCATTGCCGCTTGCATAAGGCCTGTGCCTCGGGTGTTGGGGGTATCTCGACGTATTTTTGAAATTCCTCATCGTTAGGTCCGGTCATATATTCTAGAAGGCCAAATTGAATCAGAGACATAATAATCGAATGCCAGAAGTTCACCTCAATTTGCCACTGGTTGCTCGGAAGTGGTAGAAATTCGGTTCGTATACCAAACTTCGGCTGGCGGCCAGGCGGCGTACGTTTCCAGTCGTCACTTGGGGGATGCTCCTGAACTTGAGAAGCACATTTGCTGTCACGTTTGCAGTGATAACTTGCACTGGAGTCAGAGGCACCTTGTCCGTAGCTTCGAGAAGGACATCACTCAAACCTCCAACAACGGAACAATCGCTTGATGCTGCACTGCATATTTGATACTTCACATTGGTCAAGTATATGTTAGCGTGCTGAAAAAGTAATCTGCTTTAAGATGGATTATGGAGAAGCAGTCACGTACCTGTTCCAGGCTGTTGAGATTATGAGCGAATATCAAAGATTCGTATTATTGGTTGAGCATTGAAGGTAAGTCTAAGTACAGTGGAGTGCGGTGGTACCTCGTATTATATAGCAGAATGCGTGTGGGGCGTTGTACCCAGCCACCTGAATTTACTAGCCTGTAATTCCAACACAGGCAGCCTATTACACCGGCCAATTAATCCTCTACATAGCCTCAGTTTCGCTGTACGTGCGCCGAGAAGACCGTGGTTTTCTTTTTTCTTTTTTCGTTAAATACGTCGCTGACGGTGTATTCCGCATTTTCTCACTTATTAGGTCTTGTGGTCTCCAGAAATGAAACCTTGAATGCCACGTGCAAGAATAGAACATGACACTTACATCATCTCATAGGCAATTTCAATATTAGCCTTTAACGTACTAAATGTCTGAGTTGCGTTTTTGCCGGCTATTGAGCCGTAAAGGCATACGACCTGATGAGTGGAATCCTCAGTATCGATAGCTTTGGTTTTTGTGTATCGTTCCTGTCAAATCGGAGCGCAAGTAGTAATTTTTCATAACTCAGTCTGATCCACGGTTGGTGAGTTAATGCCTAAGAGTAAGTTCGAGTTTAATAGCCCAGTGTTAAGGCGCATGGCTGGGCCTATACACATGTCGTCAAAAGGGCACTCGACCTCCCACTCAGTTTTCCATGGGATCGTACTCGACGAAAAGAAGTTATCTTGACTTTTTTCGCTCGTCGTGTAGTAGCATCTACGCGCATATATTCATGCTAGATCAACCAATGTTGCATACAAACGTTGAAGTGTTGGTATGGAAGCCTCCAAGACATATTTTGCCTAGCCACGGGTTGCAACATACGGATCGACGTCTTCATTAAACTAGGTCATAAGGTTAATAAAAGAAGCTGGCTACAAATGAATGATAAGCAAGTTGCGGTTGGCGAAGATGTATTGGAGCCGCATTATAGTCCTTTGCAATCTTTCTTAGCCACAAAGTTTCATGTTTCAACTCCGGACGAGACCGCTTAAACATCTTGGACTTTTTTAAATGCCAATTCCTGCATTATTTTCATCCATAGACGTTTTATCACACCATATTTGTAGTGGCGGCGCATCAGGTTTTATTCATCCTTATGTAGTGTTACGTGACTGCGTGTATAGGTAGGGTCTACTACTTACTTAGCCCCTGCATATAAAATGCACTTTTGCTACTTTTTTTAAGCTTTATATAATAATTTAAACAAGTTTTTAAGTTATATATTAGTTTTTATATATTAATATTAAATTATTTATTTATATATATATATAAAACTATAAATTATTATATAATAATTAAAAATTGTTTTTTAAAGTTTTTAATTTTAAAAATAATTAAAATTTATTAAACATTTTTTAAAACTACTTTTATGTTTGTTTTTAAGCTTTATTTTAATATTTTAATAAAAATAATAATAATATTATAATTTATAAACTAATACATTTTATAAAAAATAAATAAAATTAAAGTAAATAAATTTTAAAAAATTAAAAAATATTTAATTAATAAAATTATTATTTATATTTATTAATTCTTTTATTATTTATTATAAAAGAAAATAATAAAAATTATATTTATATTATTTTTAAATTTAATAAAGTTATTAAACTTTATTAAATATTTAAAGAAACTTTATTTTATTTTATTAATAATTTTATTATTTTTAATTTAAAAATTTATTTTAAAATAAAAAAAATTTTTAATTTAATTTAATAATAAATAAAACATATTAATTTAATTTATTTAAAAATAAAAAATAATATATTAAAAAAAATTAAATAATATTTAATAATTTAATTATAATTATAAGTTAAAGTTAATAAGGCTATGCTTTATTATAATTATTACACTTATAATTAATTTAATAATAATAAGTATTATATGCTTATATTAATTATTATATTAATTATTATAATTATATATATTATGCTTATAAAATTTATTATATAAATTTTATTATTTTTAATTCTTTATTTATAAATTTTATATAATATAACATTTATTATTAAAACTTTAATTTTAATTTAATATAATATATAATAATTTATAAGTTATTTATTATAAAGCATTAAAACTATTTTTTAATATTTTTTATTTAAATTTAAATAAGAATTAAATTAATTTAATAATTTATTAAATAAAGTTATTAATAAATTAAATTTATTTTAAAAATTAAACTAAAATAAACTTTAATATTTATTTAAATAAAAGCTTATATTTATTTAATATATATTAATTAATTAATTAATATAATTAAATTTTTTAAAAAATAAGCTATGCTTAAATAAATAACTAAAAAATAAATCTGTTTTAAATTTAATAATTGAAAATTTTTTAATTTTAAAATTAATAAAACATTTAAATTTAAAATTTAATATTAATTATTAATATTACTTTAAATATAAGCTTTTAATATTAATATTATTATATTTAATTAAAACTAAAAAAAAACCTTTTTATAAAATATAAAACTTTTTAATATTTAAATAATTAATAAAAAAATATATAAGTTATTATTTAAAAAATCATAATTTTATATTTTTTCTTATCTTATTAAAACAAAATATTAAAATAATAATATTTAATATTATAAAATATATAAATATAAAAAAGTTTTATTTATTATATAATAATTTTAATATTATTATTAAGCATATTTATTAAATAAATATGCTTATTATTATATTAAACATATAAATAAAAGCAGGGTTTTATAGTAATATATATTATATTATACTAAAAATTTAAAGTAAAGAAAAAAAGAAAAAAAAGAAAGTATTTTATAAGATCGTATACGTTTAAATATATATATATAATATAATAAATGTAAGCGGTATAAACTAATAATATTAATAATATAATAAGGTTAATATAAGGCATAGTTATTATATAAGCCGCTATATTATTATTACCCCCCCTTTAAAAAAAATAGCTCGTTTTAAAACAACTAAGTATTTAAATATAAAAACTTTAAATAACTATTTTTTAATAAAAAAAAAGATTGCTTTAAATCTTTATTATATAACTTTTTTTTAAGCCTTTATATTATTAAATTATTATAAAGTTTTTTTATATATTATTATTATAATTTAATATTATTATTATAGCTTAAACTTATTATTTTTTTATTACTTTTTTTTTTTATATTATTACTTTATTATTATTTAAATATAACGTATTAAACTTTTTTTTTTATATTATATTTAATTATTTTTTTAATTTTATTAATAGTTTAATTAATTTAAAGTTTATATTATAAAATTTTTTTAATATTTTTATAT